>OZ024766.1:3099349-3169349 GCA_964016885.1 Eledone cirrhosa
TTAGGTCATGGGATAGAGGGTCCCTCAATTATACACTACAACAGGGAATGTGGGTGTTGCCAAAAATAAAATTTAAGAAGACAATTATCAGATATGAGAATAACTTTAATCCCATTTAAAAATAAAATTAAAAAAATAGAAAACAATATTTAGAAGCTGTAGAAATACTAAGGGTTTCCTTGTGATATTAGTTGACAATAAGTTTATATATGTAACATGAAGGACAAGTAACATTGCCAAGTTAAAATGTTGTTTGTTTTTCTCTATTTAAGTCACTGGTAGGGCTTTCATCAGTGTCTCTTCTCTTGTGTGCATTTAAATTACTGCTACAGACAAAAGATTTCCCACACATTACACATTTGAAGGGTTTGGCTTCTCTCCTGTATGTATATATTTGTGTTTAGCTAAGCTACTTCAGTGCGGGAATAACTTACCAGTTATCACAGTGATGAGGTTTCTCTCCTGTATGAATATGTATGTGTTCAGGTAAGTGACATGACAGTGAGAATGATTTACCACAGACTTCAGTGATAAGGTTTTTTTCCTGTATGACTATATTTGTGTCGAGTTAAGTGATGATTTAGAGCGGATTATTTACCACAGATATCACAGTGATGAGGCTTCTCTCCTGTATGAATGTATTTATATTGAGTTAAACTTCTTGACTGAGAGAATGACTTACCACAGATATATCAGTGATGAGGCTTTTCTCCTGTATGAAGACATATATGTCTAGTTAACTGATCAGCTTGAGAGAATGACTTACCACAGATATCACAGTGATGAGCTTTCTCTCCTGTATGAATGAATTTATGTCTAGTTAAGTGAGCATTTTGAGAGAATGACTCACCACAGATATCACAGTGGTAAGGTTTTTCTCCTGTATGAATACGTATGTGTCCAGTTAAATTGCTCGCCGCAGCGAATGACTTACCACAGATATCACAGTGATGAGCTTTCTCTCCTGTATGAATGAATTTATGTCTAGTTAAGTGAGCATTTTGAGAGAACGATTCACCACAGATATCACAGTGATGAGGCTTCTCTCCTGTATGAATATATTTATGTTTAGATAAACTACTTGACTGAGAGAATGACTTACCACAGATTTCACAGTGATAAGGTTTATTTCCTGTATGAAGATATTTGTGTAGAGTTAAGTGACTTGACTGAGAGAATGACTTACCACAGATATCACAGTGATGAGGTTTCTCTCCTGTATGACTGTATTTATGTACAGTTAACTGACCTGACTGAGAGAATGACTTTCCACAGATATCACAGTGATGAGGTTTCTCTCCTGTATGACTATATTTATGTACAGTTAACTGACTTGACCAGGAGAATGACTTACCACAGATTTCACAGTGATAAGGTTTATTTCCTGTATGAATATATTTGTGTAGAGTTAAATTACTCGACTGAGAGAATGACTTACCACAGATATCACGTTGATGAGCTTTCTCTCCGGTATGAATGAATTTATGTCTAGTTAAGTAATCATTTTGAGAGAATGATTTACCACAGATATCACAGTGATGAGGCTTCTCTCCTGTATGTAGACGTATGTGTTGAGTTAAATGATGATTACGAGAGAATGATTTACCACAGATATCACAGTGATGAGGCTTCTCTCCTGTATGACTATATTTATGTACAGTTAATCGACTCGGCACAGAGAATGATTTACCACAGATTTCGCAGTGATAAGGTTTTTCTCCTGTATGAATACGTATGTGTTCAGTTAAATTGCTCCGCGCAGCGAATGGTTTACCACAGATATCACAGTGATGAGGCTTCTCTCCTGTATGACTAGATTTATGTAGAGTTAAACTACTCGAATGAGAGAATGACTTACCACAGATTTCACAGTGATAAGGTTTTTCTCCTGTATGAACACGTATGTGTTCAGTTAAATTGCTCGCCGCAGCGAATGACTTACCACAGATATAACAGTGATAAGGTTTTTCTCCTGTATGAATGTATTTATGTCGAGTTAAACTAATGGACTGAGAGAATGACTTACCACAGGTTTCACAGTGATAAGGTTTTTCTCCTGTATGAATACGTATGTGTCCAGTTAAATTGCTCCGCGCAGCGAATGATTTACCACAGATATCACAGTGATGAGGTTTCTCTCCTGTATGAATACGTTTATGTGTAGTTAAATGCGCTGACAAAGAGAATGACTTTCCACAGATATCACAGTGATGAGGTTTCTCTCCTGTATGAATACTTATGTGTTCAGTTAAGTCACCCTTACACGAGAATGATTTACCACAGATATCACAGTGATGGGGTTTCTCTCCTGTATGGACAGATTTGTGTCTACTTAAACTATTTGACATAGAAAATGATTTACCACAGATGTCACACTGATGAGGCTTCTCTCCTGTATGAATACGTATGTGTTTAGTTAAGTAACCCGACACAGAGAATGATTTACCACAGATATCACAGTCGTATGATGATTTTTTGTTCCTCTTTGACATCTCTTCAGGAAAAAATATTTTTGCACAGCAGAAAATAAAGATGTTTTTTCTTGGTCTTCTTTTTATAGTTTATTCCTAATAAATATTTTCAAAGTTAAATTTCCATCAACTTTGATTTTTGTTGACACCTGAAAATGATGCAAATTCTTTTATAGATTTACCCAAGTTTAATAAGAATACTATATCTTCTTGTACACTTTCCAGATAGTGAGGAGATAAATTATTTAATGAACCTCAGTTCAGAAGAAATACTTCACTGTAAGTCATCAAATGCTGATATAAAAAGACTTATATGAATACTGTGTAAAATGTTGTGTTAGTTTTTGAAAGATATTGATGTTGTAACCGAAGTTAAAATTTCTCTTCTGTCAATGTCATGTGATATTCTGAAATAGCAGAGAAAACAAAATAAGTTATGGAGAATGTTGAAATGTGATTCAATAATGGAAATTTTACATTTCTATATTGATAAACTGTATATATAAACTTTCAGCTGAATAATTAAACTTTTCAATGTGTGTGTATATATATTATAAGACCCGTCCCACCCTTGCAAGCAGGGAAAAGCGGACGTAAAATGATGATGATGATGATGATACAGTATATGCCAGCGTACAAGTCAATATTTATAGGCTAAAAATCTCACCTGCTCAGTTTCCTAGAAAATTAGTCATTTCCGACTGATTTTGAGGTTAGGTTTGTTGGAAACACGAAAAAAAACTGGGAAAATTAACAATTTCCCACCGGACGACCGACAGGTGCTTTTACTGTAAATTTACCTTAAATTAAAACAGATTTAGGCTAACATGTAGACAGATTTAATTAACTTTAAACAACAAAGTACAGCTGAATATAAACTACATATTATAATACAAGGTAGTGAACATGATTAAATAGACGGAGGTAATTTAAATAATAAAGACACTCATAATAACAATCTATTTTATATCACATGTAACAGTAGTATCTAGCTATTGTAAAATAAGACAACATTTCAGTCTAGAAGTATTTTCCTGTATATAAAAGTGACGAGGAAGAAATATGTCCAAATTTGTTAAATATTTTCACTTGTATATAATTACTGTATCGTTGAAAGGTTCACATAATTCTATTATTTACACACATTATTATAGACTTCAAGTAAATCTTTCTCAACTTACCCTCTTCACATGTAATCAATGTGTTGACTTCTTATATTTTATTAAACAACCAAAGAAATAATCTTCTTGTTGTTGTTGAATAAGAATTTTCAAAGATTTTATCAGCTTTTCTTTGTCCGCCATTAACGTTGGTGTATCTTCTTATTCTTTAGCCACAGATTCGTATCTTGTCACGATTAATCAGTTAAGCTAGCTTTCTTTGTTTAAGGTATATGTTCCTCGTTGTCTTTCCCATTTGTATGTGTGTATATATATATATGTGTGATAATTCAAAATATAAATAAATATACACATGAACGTAATAAAAATATATTTTATTATATATATTTCGGAGGTACTGTGCTGTTTTTTTCATTACGTCCTCATCTGATAAAATATATAAATTGATGTGTGACATATCTTAACTGTGCTGATGGTTCAATTCCAGCATTGGCAGTATATATATATATATGTGTGTGTGTGTGTGTATGTATATATATATGTGTATATATATATATATATATATACACGTGTGTGTATGTGTGAGTATATATATATATATATTTCGTTTTTTAATGCTTTGCAAGATTATTTTTACCTGAAAACTTATGTTGAAACAGATATTGTTATACTTTGGGAGGGTCATTCTGCCAATTAAAACACACACTCCCGTTGTTTTTCAATTCAATTTATTATAAATTTCAGGTTGGTTGGTTTAATAACCGGATGGTTGTTTATATATTGCCAAAGCCCTTCCGTCACACACTGTGACCTCCTCATTGACTGGTTTCTTATTTTGTGTCTCTCCTGTCCTACACCAACTTGTTTTATTGAACGCTGTAACACCAGAGGACTGTGTCATTCCCATTGGGAGATTTCGTTGAGTCAGGTCTGCCTTTATCGTTTCATCCCACGTCTTCTCTAGTTGCTTCCTGTAGCCTTTAAAGTCCTGCACCACTTTAAACAGCTGTCATCCTTCATGTGCATCCTATGACCATACCACCAGTCTTCTACCCTGCACACAGCATTTGATCCCTCTTATGTCCTGTTTTGCCCCTAATACATATACACTTTGCCGTTCATGTACAACTTTGTTACACATCCATCTGATCATATAGACTTTGTTTCTTTCCAATCTCCATAGGACCTCCACACGGAGAGCCCATATTTTGCTACCATGTAGCATTGCTGAGTGCACACAGACATTGTAAAGTTTGCTTTTTATCTAGAGTGAGAGACCTTTTGTAGTTAACAGTTGCAGCAGCTCCCTCAACTTTTTCTAACCCGCTCTTATCCTTGCAACTCTGCTTTATGCACAGCCTCCTCCTCAGCTGATTTTGTTCCCAAGATAGATGCTATCAGCAATTTTTTGGGGTCTTCTGTACATTTAAGGGCGCCTGCTATGTGAAGGTCTTTGCCTACTTCCCTTGTGCAGCGTTCACATATCAAGTTGGTTTTTCTTGTGATCCTGCCAGTTTTCTCACTACATCACTTGTGTACCCACTATCTGCATTTGGTACACTAGATACAATTCCTACCTACTCCTTTCCTGCACACTAAGCAGAGCCATTTCCCAGAGTATAATATTTGGTTAAAATATATTTTATAACACCCCAAATAATGTTTCTCGTCAGTAAAGAACTAACATCCAATACATTTTAAACATATGTATCATCTATTGACAATATGACATTTTAATAAAATGAGAGTTCTCTGATCATTATTTTACAAATATATTTACCCGTCAAGTGCGAAAGGTTGGCGACCATTGCTCTATGTAGACTGGTTGGTTTTAGGAAGGGGCATCCAGTCATAGAAGCTATGTCAAAAAAAGATTGAGAGGACCCTGCAGCTATGTGAAGGGCATGACAACCTCTCCAGTGTTGGTGATACAAAATTACATCCTCACCCAACAGACAAATATGACAGCATAGACCTTTGAGTGATGACAAATATTCACTTCAAAACCCCCAATGTCCATTCAGTCTACAACATTATGGGATAGAGGGTCCCTTACTCATACACAACAGGAAATGTGGGTGTTGCCCTCTAAATATTTCTTGTGGCCAGCTACAGTATTAGGTCATGGGATAGAGGGTCCCTCAATTATACACTACAACAGGAAACGTGGTTGTTGCCAAAAAATAAATTTAAGAAGACAACTATCAGATATGAGAACTACTTTAATCCCATTTAAAAATAAAATTAAAAAAATAGAAAACAATATTTAGAAGCTGTAGAAATAATAAGGGTTTCCTTGTGATATTAGTTGACAATAAGTTTATATATGTAACATGAAGGACGTGTTACATTGCCAAGTTAAAATGTTTGTTTGTTTTTCTCTATTTAAGGCACTGGTAGGGCTTTCATCAGTGTCTCTTCTCTTGTGTGCATTTAAATTACTGCGACAGACAAAAGATTTCCCACACATTACACATTTGAAGGGTTTGGCTTCTCTCCTGTATGTATATATTTGTGTTTAGCTAAGCTACTTCAATGCAGGAATAACTTACCACAGTGATGAGGTTTCTCTCCTGTATGAATATGTATGTGTTCAGGTAAGTGACATGACAGTGAGAATGATTTACCACAGACTTCAGTGATAAGGTTTTTTTCCTGTATGACTATTTTTGTGTCGAGTTAAGTGATGAGTTAGAGGGGATTATTTACCACAGATATCACAGTGATGAGGCTTCTCTCCTGTATGAATGTATTTATATTGAGTTAAACTACTTGACTGAGAGAATGACTTACCACGGATATATTAGTGATGAGGCTTTTCTCCTGTATGAAGACGTATATGTCTAGTTAACTGATCAGCTCGAGAGAATGATTTACCACAGATATCACAGGAATGAGGCTTCTCTCCTGTATGAATACGTTTATGTGTAGTTAAATGCGATGACGAAGAGAATGACTTTCCACATATATCACAGTGATGAGGCTTCTCTCCTGTATGACTAGATTTATGTAGAGTTAACCGACTTGACTGAGAGAATGACTTACCACATATATCACAGTGATGAGGCTTCTCTCCTGTATGACTATATTTATGTACAGTTAACCGACTTGACTGAGAGAATGACTTACCACATATATCACAGTGATAAGGTTTTTCTCCTGTATGAATACGTATGTGTTCAGTTAAATTGCTCGCCGCAGCGAATGACTTACCACAGATTTCACAGTGATGAGGCTTCTCTCCTGTATGAAGATATTTGTGTAGAGTTAAACTATTCGACTGAGAGAATGACTTACCACAGATATCACAGTGATGAGGCTTCTCTCCTGTATGAATGTATTTATGTACAGTTAAACTACTCGACTGAGAGAATGACTTACCACAGATATCACATTGATGAGCTTTCTCTCCCGTATGAATGAATTTATGTCTAGTTAAGTGAGCATTTTGAGAGAATGATTCACCACAGATATCACAGTGATGAGGCTTCTCTCCTGTATGAATATATTTATGTTTAGATAAACTACTTGACTGAGAGAATAACTTACCACAGATATCACAGTGATGAGGCTTCTCTCTGCTATGAATACGTTTATGTGTAGTTAAATGCGCTGACAAAGAGAATGACTTTCCACAGATATCACAGTGATGAGGTTTCTCTCCTGTATGACTATATTTATGTACAGTTAACTGACTTGACCAGGAGAATGACTTACCACAGATTTCACAGTGATAAGGTTTATTTCCTGTATGAAGATATTTGTGTAGAGTTAAATTACTCGACTGAGAGAATGACTTACCACAGATATCACAGTGATGAGGCTTCTCTCCTGTATGAATGTATTTATGTAGAGTTAAACTACTCGACTGAGAGAAGGACTTACCACAGATATCACAGTGATGAGGCTTCTCTCCTGTATGAATGTATTTATGTAGAGTTAAACTACTCGACTGAGAGAAGGACTTACCACAGACATCACATTCATGAGGTTTCTCTCCTGTATGAATGAATTTATGTTTAGTTAAGTGATCATTTCGAGAGAATGATTTACCACAGATATCACAGTGATGAGGCTTCTCTCCTGTATGACTATATTTATGTACAGTTAAGTGACTTGACTGAGAGAATGACTTTCCACAGATATCACAGTGATGAGGCTTCTCTCCAGTATGACTATATTTATGTACAGTTAACTGACCTGACTGAGAGAATGACTTTCCACAGATATCACAGTGATGAGGATTCTCTCCTGTATGAATATATTTATGTACAGTTAACTGACTTGACCGGGAGAATGACTTCCCACAGATTTCACAGTGATAAGGTTTCTTTCCTGTATGAATACGTTTATGTGTAGTTAAATGCGCTGACAAAGAGAATGACTTTCCACAGATATCACAGTGATGAGGTTTCTCTCCGGTATGAATACCTTTATGTGTAGTTAAATGCGCTGACAAAGAGAATGACTTTCCACAGATATCACAGTGATGAGGTTTCTCTCCTGTATGAATACTTATGTGTTCAGTTAAGTCACCCTTACACGAGAATGATTTACCACAGATATCACAGTGACGGGGTTTCTCTCCTGTATGGACAGATTTGTGTCTACTTAAACTACTTGACATAGAAAATGATTTACCACAGATGTCACACTGATGAGGCTTCTCTCCTGTATGAATACCTATGTGTTTAGTTAAGTAACCCAACACAGAGAATGATTTACCACAGATATCACAGTCGTATGATGATTTTTTGTTCCTCTTTGACATCTCTTCAGGTAAAAATATTTTTGCACAGCAGAAAATAAAGATGTTTTTTCTTGGTCTTCTTTTTATAGTTTATTCCTAATAAATATTTTCAAAGTTAAATTTCCATCAACTTTGATTTTTGTTGACACCTGAAAATGATGCAAATTCCTTTATAGATTTACCCAAGTTTAATAAGAATACTATATCTTCTTGTACACTTTCCAGATAGTGAGGAGATAAATTATTTAATGAACCTCAGTTCAGAAGAAATATTTCACTGTAAGTCATCAAATGCTGATATAAAAAGACTTATATGAATACTGTGTAAAATGTTGTGTTAGTTTTTGAAAGATATTGTTGTTGTATCTGAAGTTAAAATTTCTCTTCTGTCAATGTCATGTGATATTCTGAAATAGCAGAGAAAACAAAATAAGATATGGAGAATGTTGAAATGTGATTCAATAATGGAAATTTTACATTTCTATATTGATAAACTGTATATATAAACTTTCAGCTGAATAATTAAACTTTTCAATGTGTAAAAGTGTATTATACATCATGTGTGTGCATATATATTATATATAGAGTATATGCCAGCGTACAAGTCAATATTTATAGGCTAAAAATCTCACCTGCTCAGTTTCCTAGAAAATGAGTCATTTCCGACTGATTTTGAGGTTAGGTTTGTTGGAAACACGAAAACAAACTAGGAAAATTAACAATTTCCCACCTGACGACTGACAGGTGGTTTTGCTGTAAATTTACCTTAAATTAAAACAGATTTAGGCTAACATGTAGACAGATTTAATTAACTTTAAACAACAAAGTACAGCTGAATATAAACTATATATTATAATACAAGGTAGTGAACAACATGATTAAATAGACGGAGGTAATTTAAATAATAAAGACACTCATAATAACAATATTTTATATCACATGTAACAGTAGAATCTAGCTATTGTAAAATAAGACAACATTTCAGTCTAGAAGTATTTTCCTGTATATAAAAGTGACGAGGAAGAAATATGTCCAAAGTTGTTAAATATTTTCACTTGTATATAATTACTGTATCGTTGAAAGTTCACATAATTCTATTATTTACACACATTATTATAGACTTCAAGTAAATCTTTCTCAACTTACCCTCTTCACATGTAATCAATGTGTTGTCTTCTTATATTTTATTAAACAACCAAAGAAATAATCTTCTTGTTGTTGTTGAATAAGAATTTTCAAAGATTTTATCAGATTTTCTTTGTCCGCCATTAACGTTGGTGTATTTTCTTGTTCTTTAGCCACAGATTCGTATCTTGTCACGATGAAGCTGTTAAGCTAGCTTTCTTTGTTTAAGGTATATGTTCGTCGTTGTCTTTCCCATTTGTATGTGTGTATATATATATATATATATATATATATATATATATATATGTGTGATAATTCAAAATATAAATAAATATACACATGAACGTAATAAAAATATATTTTATTATATATATTTCGGAGGTACTGTGCTGTTTTTTTCAGTACGCCCTCATCTGATAAAATATATAAATTGATGTGTGACATATCTTAACTGTGCTGATGGTTCAATTCCAGCATTGGCAGTATATATATATATATATATATATATATATATATATATATATATATATGTGTGTGTGTGTCTGTATGTATATATATATATGTGTATATCTATCTATCTATCTATATATACAAAGCTGTGGTTGTCTGTCTGTCTATCGATTTTTGGCACACATCTCCTCGTAGAATCTCTGACCGAATTGCACCGAAATTGCTATACTTGTACATTGAGCCCTAGCGAAGACATCGGAAAAAAAATATTTCAAATTGACCCACCTTATGTGACGAAATCGAATCTTATGTATCGATTTTTCAGCGTAAGTGACGAGTTATTTCCCTTTGTTCTGTTTACATTGAGCGTCTTACGTTCTGTTACGATACACGAACAGTTGTCGAGCCAGCAAAATTTTGACCTGCAAAATTCATCAGTTCGAACACTGAACTTCCGTTTTGCTTCATTTCCATTTAAAAGCTTTTTAAAACAATATTTTTATTTGAAAACAAGTCTATTTAAAGACTACGTAAAACAAGCAAATATTTCGTAAAAAAAAGCAAATATTATATAAGTTTATTTAAAATATATGTATCTGTAAATTTCGTTAGGCGTGCAGACAGACAGTCGTGCTGACAGACTTTAAGCCAAAAAAGAAACTTAACATTGTAACTTTAACACAGCTACTGAGCGACCCCGAGCAACGCCGGGCTTTACCGCTAGTATATATATATATATATATATATATATATATATATATATATATATATATATATACACACACGTGTGAGTATATATATATATATTTCGTTTTTTAATGCTTTGCAAGATTATTTTTACCTGAAAACTTATGTTGAAACAGATATTGTTATACTTTGGGAGGGTCATTCTGCCAATTAAAACACACACTCCCGTTGTTTTTCAATTCAATTTATTATAAATTTCAGGTTGGTCGGTTTAATAACCGGATGGTTGTTTATATATTGCCAAAGCCCTTTCGTCACACACTGTGACCTCCTCATTGACTGATTTCTTATTTTGTGTCTCTCCTGTCCTACACCAACTTGTTTTATTGAACGCTGTAACACTAGAGGACTGTGTCATTCCCATTGGGAGATTTCATTGAGTCAGGTCTGCCTTTATCGTTTCATCCCACGTCTTCTCTAGGTGCCTCCTGTAGCCTTTAAAGTCCTGCACCACTTTAAACAGCTGTCATCCTTCAGGTGCATCCTATGACCATACCACCACGGTCTTCTACCCTGCACACAGCATTTGATCCCTCTTATGCCCTGTTTTGCCCCTAATACATATACACTTTGCTGTTCATGTACAACTTTGTTACACATCCATCTGATCATATAGACTTTGTTTCTTTCCAATCTCCATAGGACCTCCACACGGAGAGCCCATATTTTGCTACCATGTAGCATTGCTGAGTGCACACAGGCATTGTAAAGTTTGCTTTTTATCTAGAGTGAGAGACCTTTTGTAGTTAACAGTTGCATCAGCTCCCTCAACTTTTTCCAACCCGCTCTTATCCTTGCAACTCTGCTTTATACACAGCCTCCTCCTCAGCTGATTTTGTTCCCAAGATAGAAGCTATCAGCAATTTTTTGGGGTCTTCTGTGCATTTAAGGGCGCCTGCTATGTGAAGGTCTTTGCCTACTTCCCTTGTGCAGCGTTCACATATCAAGTTGGTTTCTCTTGTGATCCTGCCAGTTTTCTCACTACATCACTTGTGTACCCACTATCTGCATTTGGTACACTAGATACAATTCCTGCCTACTCCTTTCCTGCACACTAAGCAGGGCCATTTCCCAGAGTATAATATTTGGTTAAAATATATTTTATAACACCCCAAAAAATGTTTCATCATCATCATCATCATCATCAGGTTTAGCGTCCGTGTTCCACGCTTGCATGGGTTTGGACGGGGGTTTTCCCACTTGAGGCAAGAGTGGTTGTCTTGCTCGTATAGGACTGTCTGGCAGGTTTTCTACAGCTGGATGCCCTTCCTAACACCAACCACATTTACAGTGTGGGGCTGGGAGGTTTTTACCGTGTTGCCTACACGGCCACATTACAGCGTGGACTGTCTGGCGGGTTTTCTACAGCTGGATGCCCTTCCTAACACCAACCACATTTACAGTGTGGGGCTGGGAGGTTTTTACCATGTTGCCTACACGGCCACATTTACAGCGTGGACTGTGTGTTTTTTTGTCGTGACACCTACACGATCTCATTTGTTTCGGCCTGGATGTTGTGGGACCAACATAACTGTACATTGAAAGGGGTGGAGGTGGTGGTGGGGGGGGGGGGGGTTTGATAGAGATGCCTACTGACTGTAGTAGGTTTTTACTTTGTATTTAGGTAAGGCGGGTCTTCTCTATTACTGAGTACCGCCAAAGGTCTCGGTCCAGTGACATTATCTTGGAGAGGTGTAAGCGTGTGAGGTCGGAATTTATCAGCTCGCCCCATGTTTTTCTGAGTCTGCCTACTCCGTGGCTACCGTCTATCTTTATTGCCCTGCACTTTGTTATACAGCTGTCGTCTTTCATGCGTATCACGTGACCGTACCAACGTAACCTTCTCTCGAGTAAACAACATCTGATCCCTCTTATTTCTAATTTTTTCCTTAGTTCGTTTATGCTTTGCCGTTCACGTATATTACTATTGCACATCCAGCGGAGCATGCAAGCTTCGTTCCTCTCTAGTCTGCGTATATCCTCTGCACACAATGCCCAGGTCTCACTGCCATGCAACATTGCTGTTCGTATGCAGGCATCATACAACCTGCCTTTCATTTTTAGGGACAACCCTTTAGCGGCTAATAGTATTATAAGCTCTCTGAACTTTTTCCATCCAGTTCTGACTCTAGCTACTGTACTTTCAGAGCACCCTCCCCCACTGCTGATTTTGTCACCCAGGTAACGGAAGCTGTCCACTATTTCTATAGAACCCTCTGCGCAGTTGAAGGAGCTAGTATTTTGTGGGCACTTGCTGCTACTTATTGCACCAGAGCACCACATGTAAAATCTATGTTCTTAGTTAGCTTACCTGTGATCCCACTACATCTTTTATGCACCCATACTTTGCATTTGGGACATAAAATGGAGTTTCGACCTACGCCTTTCCTACACACTGAGCATGGCCATTTCCCAGATGGGACTGCCGCCATATTTTCTTTCCTACAAACTAGAACTTTTGTCTTAGCCAGGTTAATTTTAAGGCCTTTTGATTCTAGGCCGTGCTTCCATGTTTGGAATTTCTTCTCTAGTTCGGTCATTGATTCAGCTATGAGCGTTAGATCATCTGCGTATAGGAGTTCCCATGGGCAGCCGGTCTTGAACTCCTCGGTTATAGCCTGAAGGGCAATAATAAATAGTAGGGGGCTAAGAACAGAGCCCTGATGGACACCAACTTTTACGCTAAACTCTTCACTATATTCGTTGTTAATTCTAACCTTACTGACTGTTTCTTTATACATGGCTTGTATAGCTCTCACAAGCCATTCGTCAACACCTAGTTTTCTAAGAGACCACCAGATAATGGAACGGGGGACTCTGTCAGTAAAGAACTAACATCCAATACATTTTAAACATATGTATCATCTATTGACAATATGACATTTTAATAAAATGAGAGTTCTCTGATCATTATTTTACAAATATATTTACCCGTCAAGTGCGAAAGGTTGGCGACCATTGCTCTATGTAGAGTGGTTGGTTTTAGGAAGGGGCATCCAGTCATAGAATCTATGTCAAAAAAAGATTGAGAGGACCCTGCAGCTATGTGAAGGGCGTGACAACCTCTCCAGTGTTGGTGATACAAAATTGCATCCTCACCCAACAGACAAATATGACAGCATAGACCTTTGAGTGATGACAAATATTCACTTCAAAACCCCCAATGTCCATTCAGTCTACAGCATTATGGGATAGAGGATCCCTTACTCATACACAACAGGAAATGTGGGTGTTGCCCTCTAAATATTTCTTGTGGCCAGCTACAGTATTAGGTCATGGGATAGAGGGTCCCTCAATTATACACTACAACAGGAAACGTGGTTGTTGCCAAAAAATAAATTTAAGAAGACAACTATCAGATATGAGAATAACTTTAATCCCATTTAAAAATAAGATTAAAAAAATAGAAAATAATATTTAGAAGCTGTAGAAATACTAAGGGTTTCCTTGTGATATTAGTTGACAATAAGTTTATATATGTAACATGAAGGACAAGTTACATTGCCAAGTTAAAATGTTTGTTTCTTTTTCTCTATTTAAGTCACTGGTAGGGCTTTCATCAGTGTCTCTTCTCTTGTGTGCATTTAAATTACTGCTACAGACAAAAGGTTTCCCACACATTACACATTTGAAGGGTTTGGCTTCTCTCCTGTATGTATATATTTGTGTTTAGCTAAGCTACTTCAGTGCGGGAATAACTTACCAGTTATCACAGTGATGAGGTTTCTCTCCTGTATGAATATGTATGTGTTCAGGTAAGTGACATGACAGTGAGAATGATTTACCACAGACTTCAGTGATAAGGTTTTTTTCCTGTATGACTATATTTGTGTCGAGTTAAGTGATGATTTAGAGCGGATTGTTTACCACAGATATCACAGTGATGAGGCTTCTCTCCTGTATGAATGTATTTATATTGAGTTAAACTTCTTGACTGAGAGAATGACTTACCACAGATATATCAGTGATGAGGCTTTTCTCCTGTATGAAGACATATATGTCTAGTTAACTGATCAGCTTGAGAGAATGACTTACCACAGATATCACAGTGATGAGCTTTCTCTCCTGTATGAATGAATTTATGTCTAGTTAAGTGAGCATTTTGAGAGAATGACTCACCACAGATATCACAGTGGTAAGGTTTTTCTCCTGTATGAATACGTATGTGTCCAGTTAAATTGCTCGCCGCAGCGAATGACTTACCACAGATATCACAGTGATGAGCTTTCTCTCCTGTATGAATGAATTTATGTCTAGTTAAGTGAGCATTTTGAGAGAACGATTCACCACAGATATCACAGTGATGAGGCTTCTCTCCTGTATGAATATATTTATGTTTAGATAAACTACTTGACTGAGAGAATGACTTACCACAGATTTCACAGTGATAAGGTTTATTTCCTGTATGAAGATATTTGTGTAGAGTTAAGTGACTTGACTGAGAGAATGACTTACCACAGATATCACAGTGATGAGGTTTCTCTCCTGTATGACTGTATTTATGTACAGTTAACTGACCTGACTGAGAGAATGACTTTCCACAGATATCACAGTGATGAGGTTTCTCTCCTGTATGACTATATTTATGTACAGTTAACTGACTTGACCAGGAGAATGACTTACCACAGATTTCACAGTGATAAGGTTTATTTCCTGTATGAATATATTTGTGTAGAGTTAAATTACTCGACTGAGAGAATGACTTACCACAGATATCACGTTGATGAGCTTTCTCTCCGGTATGAATGAATTTATGTCTAGTTAAGTAATAATTTTGAGAGAATGATTTACCACAGATATCACAGTGATGAGGCTTCTCTCCTGTATGTAGACGTATGTGTTGAGTTAAATGATGATTACGAGAGAATGATTTACCACAGATATCACAGTGATGAGGCTTCTCTCCTGTATGACTATATTTATGTACAGTTAATCGACTCGGCACAGAGAATGATTTACCACAGATTTCGCAGTGATAAGGTTTTTCTCCTGTATGAATACGTATGTGTTCAGTTAAATTGCTCCGCGCAGCGAATGGTTTACCACAGATATCACAGTGATGAGGCTTCTCTCCTGTATGACTAGATTTATGTAGAGTTAAACTACTCGAATGAGAGAATGACTTACCACAGATTTCACAGTGATAAGGTTTTTCTCCTGTATGAACACGTATGTGTTCAGTTAAATTGCTCGCCGCAGCGAATGACTTACCACAGATATCACAGTGATAAGGTTTTTCTCCTGTATGAATGTATTTATGTCGAGTTAAACTAATGGACTGAGAGAATGACTTACCACAGGTTTCACAGTGATAAGGTTTTTCTCCTGTATGAATACGTATGTGTCCAGTTAAATTGCTCCGCGCAGCGAATGATTTACCACAGATATCACAGTGATGAGGTTTCTCTCGTGTATGAATACGTTTATGTGTAGTTAAATGCGCTGACAAAGAGAATGACTTTCCACAGATATCACAGTGATGAGGTTTCTCTCCTGTATGAATACTTATGTGTTCAGTTAAGTCACCCTTACACGAGAATGATTTACCACAGATATCACAGTGATGGGGTTTCTCTCCTGTATGGACAGATTTGTGTCTACTTAAACTATTTGACATAGAAAATGATTTACCACAGATGTCACACTGATGAGGCTTCTCTCCTGTATGAATACGTATGTGTTTAGTTAAGTAACCCGACACAGAGAATGATTTACCACAGATATCACAGTCGTATGATGATTTTTTGTTCCTCTTTGACATCTCTTCAGGAAAAAATATTTTTGCACAGCAGAAAATAAAGATTTTTTTCTTGGTCTTCTTTTTATAGTTTATTCCTAATAAATATTTTCAAAGTTAAATTTCCATCAACTTTGATTTTTGTTGACACCTGAAAATGATGCAAATTCTTTTATAGATTTACCCAAGTTTAATAAGAATACTATATCTTCTTGTACACTTTCCAGATAGTGAGGAGATAAATTATTTAATGAACCTCAGTTCAGAAGAAATACTTCACTGTAAGTCATCAAATGCTGATATAAAAAGACTTATATGAATACTGTGTAAAATGTTGTGTTAGTTTTTGAAAGATATTGATGTTGTAACCGAAGTTAAAATTTCTCTTCTGTCAATGTCATGTGATATTCTGAAATAGCAGAGAAAACAAAATAAGTTATGGAGAATGTTGAAATGTGATTCAATAATGGAAATTTTACATTTCTATATTGATAAACTGTATATATAAACTTTCAGCTGAATAATTAAACTTTTCAATGTGTGTGTATATATATATTATAAGACCCGTCCCACCCTTGCAAGCAGGGAAAAGCGGACGTAAAATGATGATGATGATGATGATACAGTATATGCCAGCGTACAAGTCAATATTTATAGGCTAAAAATCTCACCTGCTCAGTTTCCTAGAAAATTAGTCATTTCCGACTGATTTTGAGGTTAGGTTTGTTGGAAACACGAAAAAAAACTGGGAAAATTAACAATTTCCCACCGGACGACCGACAGGTGCTTTTACTGTAAATTTACCTTAAATTAAAACAGATTTAGGCTAACATGTAGACAGATTTAATTAACTTTAAACAACAAAGTACAGCTGAATATAAACTACATATTATAATACAAGGTAGTGAACATGATTAAATAGACGGAGGTAATTTAAATAATAAAGACACTCATAATAACAATCTATTTTATATCACATGTAACAGTAGAATCTAGCTATTGTAAAATAAGACAACATTTCAGTCTAGAAGTATTTTCCTGTATATAAAAGTGACGAGGAAGAAATATGTCCAAAGTTGTTAAATATTTTCACTTGTATATAATTACTGTATCGTTGAAAGGTTCACATAATTCTATTATTTACACACATTATTATAGACTTCAAGTAAATCTTTCTCAACTTACCCTCTTCACATGTAATCAATGTGTTGACTTCTTATATTTTATTAAACAACCAAAGAAATAATCTTCTTGTTGTTGTTGAATAAGAATTTTCAAAGATTTTATCAGCTTTTCTTTGTCCGCCATTAACGTTGGTGTATCTTCTTATTCTTTAGCCACAGATTCGTATCTTGTCACGATTAAGCAGTTAAGCTAGCTTTCTTTGTTTAAGGTATATGTTCCTCGTTGTCTTTCCCATTTGTATGTGTGTATATATATATATGTGTGATAATTCAAAATATAAATAAATATACACATGAACGTAATAAAAATATATTTTATTATATATATTTCGGAGGTACTGTGCTGTTTTTTTCATTACGTCCTCATCTGATAAAATATATAAATTGATGTGTGACATATCTTAACTGTGCTGATGGTTCAATTCCAGCATTGGCAGTATATATATATATATGTGTGTGTGTGTGTGTGTATGTATATATATATGTGTATATATATATATATATATACACGTGTGTGTATGTGTGAGTATATATATATATATATTTCGTTTTTTAATGCTTTGCAAGATTATTTTTACCTGAAAACTTATGTTGAAACAGATATTGTTATACTTTGGGAGGGTCATTCTGCCAATTAAAACACACACTCCCGTTGTTTTTCAATTCAATTTATTATAAATTTCAGGTTGGTCGGTTTAATAACCGGATGGTTGTTTATATATTGCCAAAGCCCTTTCGTCACACACTGTGACCTCCTCATTGACTGATTTCTTATTTTGTGTCTCTCCTGTCCTACACCAACTTGTTTTATTGAACGCTGTAACACTAGAGGACTGTGTCATTCCCATTGGGAGATTTCATTGAGTCAGGTCTGCCTTTATCGTTTCATCCCACGTCTTCTCTAGGTGCCTCCTGTAGCCTTTAAAGTCCTGCACCACTTTAAACAGCTGTCATCCTTCATGTGCATCCTATGACCATACCACCAGTCTTCTACCCTGCACACAGCATTTGATCCCTCTTATGTCCTGTTTTGCCCCTAATACATATACACTTTGCCGTTCATGTACAACTTTGTTACACATCCATCTGATCATATAGACTTTGTTTCTTTCCAATCTCCATAGGACCTCCACACGGAGAGCCCATATTTTGCTACCATGTAGCATTGCTGAGTGCACACAGGCATTGTAAAGTTTGCTTTTTATCTAGAGTGAGAGACCTTTTGTAGTTAACAGTTGCAGCAGCTCCCTCAACTTTTTCTAACCCGCTCTTATCCTTGCAACTCTGCTTTATGCACAGCCTCCTCCTCAGCTGATTTTGTTCCCAAGATAGATGCTATCAGCAATTTTTTGGGGTCTTCTGTACATTTAAGGGCGCCTGCTATGTGAAGGTCTTTGCCTACTTCCCTTGTGCAGCGTTCACATATCAAGTTGGTTTTTCTTGTGATCCTGCCAGTTTTCTCACTACATCACTTGTGTACCCACTATCTGCATTTGGTACACTAGATACAATTCCTACCTACTCCTTTCCTGCACACTAAGCAGAGCCATTTCCCAGAGTATAATATTTGGTTAAAATATATTTTATAACACCCCAAATAATGTTTCTCGTCAGTAAAGAACTAACATCCAATACATTTTAAACATATGTATCATCTATTGACAATATGACATTTTAATAAAATGAGAGTTCTCTGATCATTATTTTACAAATATATTTACCCGTCAAGTGCGAAAGGTTGGCGACCATTGCTCTATGTAGACTGGTTGGTTTTAGGAAGGGGCATCCAGTCATAGAAGCTATGTCAAAAAAAGATTGAGAGGACCCTGCAGCTATGTGAAGGGCATGACAACCTCTCCAGTGTTGGTGATACAAAATTACATCCTCACCCAACAGACAAATATGACAGCATAGACCTTTGAGTGATGACAAATATTCACTTCAAAACCCCCAATGTCCATTCAGTCTACAACATTATGGGATAGAGGGTCCCTTACTCATACACAACAGGAAATGTGGGTGTTGCCCTCTAAATATTTCTTGTGGCCAGCTACAGTATTAGGTCATGGGATAGAGGGTCCCTCAATTATACACTACAACAGGAAACGTGGTTGTTGCCAAAAAATAAATTTAAGAAGACAACTATCAGATATGAGAATAACTTTAATCCCATTTAAAAATAAAATTAAAAAAATAGAAAACAATATTTAGAAGCTGTAGAAATACTAAGGGTTTCCTTGTGATATTAGTTGACAATAAGTTTATATATGTAACATGAAGGACAAGTTACATTGCCAAGTTAAAATGTTTGTTTGTTTTTCTCTATTTAAGTCACTGGTAGGGCTTTCATCAGTGTCTCTTCTCTTGTGTACATTTACATTACTGCTACAGACAAAAGATTTCCCACACATTACACATTTGAAGGGTTTGGCTTCTCTCCTGTATGGATATATTTGTGTTTAGCTAAGCTACTTCAATGCAGGAATAACTTACCACAGTGATGAGGTTTCTCTCCTGTATGAATATGTATGTGTTCAGGTAAGTGACATGACAGTGAGAATGATTTACCACAGACTTCAGTGATAAGGTTTTTTTCCTGTATGACTATTTTTGTGTCGAGTTAAGTGATGAGTTAGAGGGGATTATTTACCACAGATATCACAGTGATGAGGCTTCTCTCCTGTATGAATGTATTTATATTGAGTTAAACTACTTGACTGAGAGAATGACTTACCACGGATATATTAGTGATGAGGCTTTTCTCCTGTATGAAGACGTATATGTCTAGTTAACTGATCAGCTCGAGAGAATGATTTACCACAGATATCACAGGAATGAGGCTTCTCTCCTGTATGAATACGTTTATGTGTAGTTAAATGCGATGACGAAGAGAATGACTTTCCACATATATCACAGTGATGAGGCTTCTCTCCTGTATGACTAGATTTATGTAGAGTTAACCGACTTGACTGAGAGAATGACTTACCACATATATCACAGTGATGAGGCTTCTCTCCTGTATGACTATATTTATGTACAGTTAACCGACTTGACTGAGAGAATGACTTACCACATATATCACAGTGATAAGGTTTTTCTCCTGTATGAATACGTATGTGTTCAGTTAAATTGCTCGCCGCAGCGAATGACTTACCACAGATTTCACAGTGATGAGGCTTCTCTCCTGTATGAAGATATTTGTGTCGAGTTAAACTATTCGACTGAGAGAATGACTTACCACAGATATCACAGTGATGAGGCTTCTCTCCTGTATGAATGTATTTATGTACAGTTAAACTACTCGACTGAGAGAATGACTTACCACAGATATCACATTGATGAGCTTTCTCTCCCGTATGAATGAATTTATGTCTAGTTAAGTGAGCATTTTGAGAGAATGATTCACCACAGATATCACAGTGATGAGGCTTCTCTCCTGTATGAATATATTTATGTTTAGATAAACTACTTGACTGAGAGAATAACTTACCACAGATATCACAGTGATGAGGCTTCTCTCTGCTATGAATACGTTTATGTGTAGTTAAATGCGCTGACAAAGAGAATGACTTTCCACAGATATCACAGTGATGAGGTTTCTCTCCTGTATGACTATATTTATGTACAGTTAACTGACTTGACCAGGAGAATGACTTACCACAGATTTCACAGTGATAAGGTTTATTTCCTGTATGAAGATATTTGTGTAGAGTTAAATTACTCGACTGAGAGAATGACTTACCACAGATATCACAGTGATGAGGCTTCTCTCCTGTATGAATGTATTTATGTAGAGTTAAACTACTCGACTGAGAGAAGGACTTACCACAGACATCACATTCATGAGGTTTCTCTCCTGTATGAATGAATTTATGTTTAGTTAAGTGATCATTTCGAGAGAATGATTTACCACAGATATCACAGTGATGAGGCTTCTCACCTGTATGTATATATTTATGTTTAGATAAACTACTTGACTGAGAGAATAACTTACCACAGATATCACAGTGATGAGGCTTCTCTCCTGTATGTAGACGTATGTGTTTAGTTAAATGATGATTACGAGAGAATGATTTACCACAGATATCACAGTGATGAGGCTTCTCTCCTGTATGACTATATTTATGTACAGTTAAGTGACTTGACTGAGAGAATGACTTTCCACAGATATCACAGTGATGAGGCTTCTCTCCAGTATGACTATATTTATGTACAGTTAACTGACCTGACTGAGAGAATGACTTTCCACAGATATCACAGTGATGAGGATTCTCTCCTGTATGAATATATTTATGTACAGTTAACTGACTTGACCGGGAGAATGACTTCCCACAGATTTCACAGTGATAAGGTTTCTTTCCTGTATGAATACGTTTATGTGTAGTTAAATGCGCTGACAAAGAGAATGACTTTCCACAGATATCACAGTGATGAGGTTTCTCTCCGGTATGAATACCTTTATGTGTAGTTAAATGCGCTGACAAAGAGAATGACTTTCCACAGATATCACAGTGATGAGGTTTCTCTCCTGTATGAATACTTATGTGTTCAGTTAAGTCACCCTTACACGAGAATGATTTACCACAGATATCACAGTGACGGGGTTTCTCTCCTGTATGGACAGATTTGTGTCTACTTAAACTACTTGACATAGAAAATGATTTACCACAGATGTCACACTGATGAGGCTTCTCTCCTGTATGAATACCTATGTGTTTAGTTAAGTAACCCAACACAGAGAATGATTTACCACAGATATCACAGTCGTATGATGATTTTTTGTTCCTCTTTGACATCTCTTCAGGTAAAAATATTTTTGCACAGCAGAAAATAAAGATGTTTTTTCTTGGTCTTCTTTTTATAGTTTATTCCTAATAAATATTTTCAAAGTTAAATTTCCATCAACTTTGATTTTTGTTGACACCTGAAAATGATGCAAATTCCTTTATAGATTTACCCAAGTTTAATAAGAATACTATATCTTCTTGTACACTTTCCAGATAGTGAGGAGATAAATTATTTAATGAACCTCAGTTCAGAAGAAATATTTCACTGTAAGTCATCAAATGCTGATATAAAAAGACTTATATGAATACTGTGTAAAATGTTGTGTTAGTTTTTGAAAGATATTGTTGTTGTATCTGAAGTTAAAATTTCTCTTCTGTCAATGTCATGTGATATTCTGAAATAGCAGAGAAAACAAAATAAGATATGGAGAATGTTGAAATGTGATTCAATAATGGAAATTTTACATTTCTATATTGATAAACTGTATATATAAACTTTCAGCTGAATAATTAAACTTTTCAATGTGTAAAAGTGTATTATACATCATGTGTGTGCATATATATTATATATAGAGTATATGCCAGCGTACAAGTCAATATTTATAGGCTAAAAATCTCACCTGCTCAGTTTCCTAGAAAATGAGTCATTTCCGACTGATTTTGAGGTTAGGTTTGTTGGAAACACGAAAACAAACTAGGAAAATTAACAATTTCCCACCTGACGACTGACAGGTGGTTTTGCTGTAAATTTACCTTAAATTAAAACAGATTTAGGCTAACATGTAGACAGATTTAATTAACTTTAAACAACAAAGTACAGCTGAATATAAACTATATATTATAATACAAGGTAGTGAACAACATGATTAAATAGACGGAGGTAATTTAAATAATAAAGACACTCATAATAACAATATTTTATATCACATGTAACAGTAGAATCTAGCTATTGTAAAATAAGACAACATTTCAGTCTAGAAGTATTTTCCTGTATATAAAAGTGACGAGGAAGAAATATGTCCAAAGTTGTTAAATATTTTCACTTGTATATAATTACTGTATCGTTGAAAGGTTCAAATAATTCTATTATTTACACACATTATTATAGACTTCAAGTAAATCTTTCTCAACTTACCCTCTTCACATGTAATCAATGTGTTGTCTTCTTATATTTTATTAAACAACCAAAGAAATAATCTTCTTGTTGTTGTTGAATAAGAATTTTCAAAGATTTTATCAGATTTTCTTTGTCCGCCATTAACGTTGGTGTATTTTCTTGTTCTTTAGCCACAGATTCGTATCTTGTCACGATGAAGCTGTTAAGCTAGCTTTCTTTGTTTAAGGTATATGTTCGTCGTTGTCTTTCCCATTTGTATGTGTGTATATATATATATATATATATATATATATATATATATGTGTGATAATTCAAAATATAAATAAATATACACATGAACGTAATAAAAATATATTTTATTATATATATTTCGGAGGTACTGTGCTGTTTTTTTCAGTACGCCCTCATCTGATAAAATATATAAATTGATGTGTGACATATCTTAACTGTGCTGATGGTTCAATTCCAGCATTGGCAGTATATATATATATATATATATATATATATATATATATATATATATATGTGTGTGTGTGTCTGTATGTATATATATATATGTGTATATCTATCTATCTATCTATATATACAAAGCTGTGGTTGTCTGTCTGTCTATCGATTTTTGGCACACATCTCCTCGTAGAATCTCTGACCGAATTGCACCGAAATTGCTATACTTGTACATTGAGCCCTAGCGAAGACATCGGAAAAAAAATATTTCAAATTGACCCACCTTATGTGACGAAATCGAATCTTATGTATCGATTTTTCAGCGTAAGTGACGAGTTATTTCCCTTTGTTCTGTTTACATTGAGCGTCTTACGTTCTGTTACGATACACGAACAGTTGTCGAGCCAGCAAAATTTTGACCTGCAAAATTCATCAGTTCGAACACTGAGCTTCCGTTTTGCTTCATTTCCATTTAAAAGCTTTTTAAAACAATATTTTTATTTGAAAACAAGTCTATTTAAAGACTACGTAAAACAAGCAAATATTTCGTAAAAAAAAGCAAATATTATATAAGTTTATTTAAAATATATGTATCTGTAAATTTCGTTAGGCGTGCAGACAGACAGTCGTGCTGACAGACTTTAAGCCAAAAAAGAAACTTAACATTGTAACTTTAACACAGCTACTGAGCGACCCCGAGCAACGCCGGGCTTTACCGCTAGTATATATATATATATATATATATATATATATATATATATATATATATACACACGTGTGAGTATATATATATATATTTCGTTTTTTAATGCTTTGCAAGATTATTTTTACCTGAAAACTTATGTTGAAACAGATATTGTTATACTTTGGGAGGGTCATTCTGCCAATTAAAACACACACTCCCGTTGTTTTTCAATTCAATTTATTATAAATTTCAGGTTGGTCGGTTTAATAACCGGATGGTTGTTTATATATTGCCAAAGCCCTTTCGTCACACACTGTGACCTCCTCATTGACTGATTTCTTATTTTGTGTCTCTCCTGTCCTACACCAACTTGTTTTATTGAACGCTGTAACACTAGAGGACTGTGTCATTCCCATTGGGAGATTTCATTGAGTCAGGTCTGCCTTTATCGTTTCATCCCACGTCTTCTCTAGGTGCCTCCTGTAGCCTTTAAAGTCCTGCACCACTTTAAACAGCTGTCATCCTTCAGGTGCATCCTATGACCATACCACCACGGTCTTCTACCCTGCACACAGCATTTGATCCCTCTTATGCCCTGTTTTGCCCCTAATACATATACACTTTGCTGTTCATGTACAACTTTGTTACACATCCATCTGATCATATAGACTTTGTTTCTTTCCAATCTCCATAGGACCTCCACACGGAGAGCCCATATTTTGCTACCATGTAGCATTGCTGAGTGCACACAGGCATTGTAAAGTTTGCTTTTTATCTAGAGTGAGAGACCTTTTGTAGTTAACAGTTGCATCAGCTCCCTCAACTTTTTCCAACCCGCTCTTATCCTTGCAACTCTGCTTTATACACAGCCTCCTCCTCAGCTGATTTTGTTCCCAAGATAGAAGCTATCAGCAATTTTTTGGGGTCTTCTGTGCATTTAAGGGCGCCTGCTATGTGAAGGTCTTTGCCTACTTCCCTTGTGCAGCGTTCACATATCAAGTTGGTTTCTCTTGTGATCCTGCCAGTTTTCTCACTACATCACTTGTGTACCCACTATCTGCATTTGGTACACTAGATACAATTCCTGCCTACTCCTTTCCTGCACACTAAGCAGGGCCATTTCCCAGAGTATAATATTTGGTTAAAATATATTTTATAACACCCCAAAAAATGTTTCATCATCATCATCATCATCATCAGGTTTAGCGTCCGTGTTCCACGCTTGCATGGGTTTGGACGGGGGTTTTCCCACTTGAGGCAAGAGTGGTTGTCTTGCTCGTATAGGACTGTCTGGCAGGTTTTCTACAGCTGGATGCCCTTCCTAACACCAACCACATTTACAGTGTGGGGCTGGGAGGTTTTTACCGTGTTGCCTACACGGCCACATTACAGCGTGGACTGTCTGGCGGGTTTTCTACAGCTGGATGCCCTTCCTAACACCAACCACATTTACAGTGTGGGGCTGGGAGGTTTTTACCATGTTGCCTACACGGCCACATTTACAGCGTGGACTGTGTGTTTTTTTGTCGTGACACCTACACGATCTCATTTGTTTCGGCCTGGATGTTGTGGGACCAACATAACTGTACATTGAAAGGGGTGGAGGTGGTGGTGGGGGGGGGGGGGGGGTTTGATAGAGATGCCTACTGACTGTAGTAGGTTTTTACTTTGTATTTAGGTAAGGCGGGTCTTCTCTATTACTGAGTACCGCCAAAGGTCTCGGTCCAGTGACATTATCTTGGAGAGGTGTAAGCGTGTGAGGTCGGAATTTATCAGCTCGCCCCATGTTTTTCTGAGTCTGCCTACTCCGTGGCTACCGTCTATCTTTATTGCCCTGCACTTTGTTATACAGCTGTCGTCTTTCATGCGTATCACGTGACCGTACCAACGTAACCTTCTCTCGAGTAAACAACATCTGATCCCTCTTATTTCTAATTTTTTCCTTAGTTCGTTTATGCTTTGCCGTTCACGTATATTACTATTGCACATCCAGCGGAGCATGCAAGCTTCGTTCCTCTCTAGTCTGCGTATATCCTCTGCACACAATGCCCAGGTCTCACTGCCATGCAACATTGCTGTTCGTATGCAGGCATCATACAACCTGCCTTTCATTTTTAGGGACAACCCTTTAGCGGCTAATAGTATTATAAGCTCTCTGAACTTTTTCCATCCAGTTCTGACTCTAGCTACTGTACTTTCAGAGCACCCTCCCCCACTGCTGATTTTGTCACCCAGGTAACGGAAGCTGTCCACTATTTCTATAGAACCCTCTGCGCAGTTGAAGGAGCTAGTATTTTGTGGGCACTTGCTGCTACTTATTGCACCAGAGCACCGGCCACATGTAAAATCTATGTTCTTAGTTAGCTTACCTGTGATCCCACTACATCTTTTATGCACCCATACTTTGCATTTGGGACATAAAATGGAGTTTCGACCTACGCCTTTCCTACACACTGAGCATGGCCATTTCCCAGATGGGACTGCCGCCATATTTTCTTTCCTACAAACTAGAACTTTTGTCTTAGCCAGGTTAATTTTAAGGCCTTTTGATTCTAGGCCGTGCTTCCATGTTTGGAATTTCTTCTCTAGTTCGGTCATTGATTCAGCTATGAGCGTTAGATCATCTGCGTATAGGAGTTCCCATGGGCAGCCGGTCTTGAACTCCTCTGTTATAGCCTGAAGGGCAATAATAAATAGTAGGGGGCTAAGAACAGAGCCCTGATGGACACCAACTTTTACGCTAAACTCTTCACTATATTCGTTGTTAATTCTAACCTTACTGACTGTTTCTTTATACATGGCTTGTATAGCTCTCACAAGCCATTCGTCAACACCTAGTTTTCTAAGAGACCACCAGATAATGGAACGGGGGACTCTGTCAGTAAAGAACTAACATCCAATACATTTTAAACATATGTATCATCTATTGACAATATGACATTTTAATAAAATGAGAGTTCTCTGATCATTATTTTACAAATATATTTACCCGTGAAGTGCGAAAGGTTGGCGACCATTGCTCTATGTAGAGTGGTTGGTTTTAGGAAGGGGCATCCAGTCATAGAATCTATGTCAAAAAAAGATTGAGAGGACCCTGCAGCTATGTGAAGGGCGTGACAACCTCTCCAGTGTTGGTGATACAAAATTGCATCTTCACCCAACAGACAAATATGACAGCATAGACCTTTGAGTGATGACAAATATTCACTTCAAAACCCCCAATGTCCAATCAGTCTACAGCATTATGGGATAGAGGGTCCCTTACTCATACACAACAGGAAATGTGGGTGTTGCCCTCTAAATATTTCTTATGGCCAGCTACAGTATTAGGTCATGGGATAGAGGGTCCCTCAATTATACACTACAACAGGAAACGTGGTTGTTGCCAAAAAATAAATTTAAGAAGACAACTATCAGATATGAGAACAACTTTAATCCCATTTAAAAATAAGATTAAAAAAATAGAAAATAATATTTAGAAGCTGTAGAAATACTAAGGGTTTCCTTGTGATATTAGTTGACAATAAGTTTATATATGTAACATGAAGGACAAGTTACATTGCCAAGTTAAAATGTTTGTTTCTTTTTCTCTATTTAAGTCACTGGTAGGGCTTTCATCAGTGTCTCTTCTCTTGTGTGCATTTAAATTACTGCTACAGACAAAAGATTTCCCACACATTACACATTTGAAGGGTTTGGCTTCTCTCCTGTATGGATATATTTGTGTTTAGCTAAGCTACTTCACTGCGGGAATAATTTACCACAGTTATCACAGTGATGAGGTTTCTCTCCTGTATGAATATGTATGTGTTCAGGTAAGTGACATGACAGTGAGAATGATTTACCACAGACTTCAGTGATAAGGCTTTTTTCCTGTATGACTATATTTGCGTTGAATTAAGTGATGATTTAGAGGGGATTATTTACCACAGATATCACAGTGATGAGGCTTCTCTCCTGTATGAATGTATTTATGTTGAGTTAAACTACTTGACTGAGAGAATGACTTACCACAGATATATCAGTGATGAGGCTTTTCTCCTGTATGAATACGTATATGTCTAGTTAACTGATCAGCTCGAGAGAATGATTTACCACAGATATCACATTGATGAGCTTTCTCTCCTGTATGAATGTGTTTATGTTTAGTTAAGTTAGCATTTTGAGAGAATGATTCACCACAGATATCACAGTGATAAGGCTTCTCTCCTGTATGAATATATTTATGTCTAGATAAACTACTTGACTGAGAGAATAACTTACCACAGATATCACAGTGATGAGGTTTCTCTCCTGTATGAATACGTATGTGTTTAGTTAAGTCAACCTTACACGGGAATGATTTACCACAGATATCACAGTGATGGGGTTTCTCTCCTGTATGGACAGATTTGTGTCTACTTAAACTACTTGACAGAGAAAATGATTTACCACAGATGTCACACTGATGAGGCTTCTCTCCAGTATGAATACGTATGTGTTTAGTTAAGTAACCCGACACAGAGAATGATTTACCACAGATATCACAGTCGTATGATGATTTTTTGTTCCTCTTTGACATCTCTTCAGGAAAAAATATTTTTGCACGGCAGAAAATAAAGATGTTTTTTCTTGGTCTTCTTTTTATAGTTTATTCCTAATAAATATTTTCAAAGTTAAATTTCCATCAACTTTGATTTTTGTTGACACCTGAAAATGATGCAAATTCCTTTATAGATTTACCCAAGTTTAATAAGAATACTATATCTTCTTGTACACTTTCCAGATAGTGAGGAGATAAATTATTTAATGAACCTCAGTTCAGAAGAAATACTTCACTGTAAGTCATCAAATGCTGATATAAAAAGACTTATATGAATACTGTGTAAAATGTTGTGTTAGTTTTTGAAAGATATTGATGTTGTAACCGAAGTTAAAATTTCTCTTCTGTCAATGTCATGTGATATTCTGAAATAGCAGAGAAAACAAAATAAGTTATGGAGAATGTTGAAATGTGATTCAATAATGGAAATTTTACATTTCTATATTGATAAACTGTATATATAAACTTTCAGCTGAATAATTAAACTTTTCAATGTGTAAAAGTGTATTATACATCATGTGTGTGTATATATATTATAAGACCCGTCCCACCCTTGCAAGCAAGGAAAAGCGGACGTAAAATGATGATGATGATGATGATGTTACAGTATATGCCAGCGTACAAGTCAATATTTATAGGCTAAATATCTCACCTGCTCAGTTTCCTAGAGAATTAGTCATTTCCGACTGATTTTGAGGTTAGGTTTGTTGGAAACACGAAAAAAAACTGGGAAAATTAACAATTACCCACCTGACGACCGACAGGTGCTTTTACTGTAAATTTACCTTAAATTAAAACAGATTTAGGCTAACATGTAAACAGATTTAATTAACTTTAAACAACAAAGTACAGCTGAATATAAACTACATATTATAATACAAGGTAGTGAACATGATTAAATAGACGGAGGTAATTTAAATAATAAAGACACTCATAATAACAATCTATTTTATATCACATGTAACAGTAGAATCTAGCTATTGTAAAATAAGACAACATTTCAGTCTAGAAGTATTTTCCTGTATATAAAAGTGACGAGGAAGAAATATGTCCAAAGTTGTTAAATATTTTCACTTGTATATAATTACTGTATCGTTGAAAGGTTCACATAATTCTATTATTTACACACATTATTATAGACTTCAAGTAAATCTTTCTCAACTTACCCTCTTCACATGTAATCAATGTGTTGTCTTCTTATATTTTATTAAACAACCAAAGAAATAATCTTCTTGTTGTTGTTGAATAAGAATTTTCAAAGATTTTATCAGATTTTCTTTGTCCGCCATTAACGTTGGTGTATTTTCTTGTTCTTTAGCCACAGATTCGTATCTTGTCACGATGAAGCTGTTAAGCTAGCTTTCTTTGTTTAAGGTATATGTTCCTCGTTGTCTTTCCCATTTGTATGTGTGTGTATATATATATATATATATATATATATATATATATATATATATATATATATATATATGTGTGATAATTCAAAATATATATAAATATACACATGAACGTAATAAAAATATATTTTATTATATATATTTCGGAGGTACTGTGCTGTTTTTTTCAGTACGTCCTCATCTGATAAAATATATAAATTGATGTGTGACATATCTTAACTGTGCTGATGGTTCAATTCCAGCATTGGCAGTGTATATATATATATATATATATATATATATATATATATATATATATATGTGTGTATATCTATCTATCTATCTATATATACAAAGCTGTGGTTGTCTGTCTGTCTATCGATTTTTGGCACACATCTCCTCGTAGAATCTCTGACCGAATTGCACCGAAATTGCTATACTTGTACATTGAGCCCTAGCGAAGACATCGGAAAAAAAATATTTCAAATTGACCCACCTTATGTGACGAAATCGAATCTTATGTATCGATTTTTCAGCGTAAGTGACGAGTTATTTCCCTTTGTTCTGTTTACATTGAGCGTCTTACGTTCTGTTACGATACACGAACAGTTGTCGAGCCAGCAAAATTTTGACCTGCAAAATTCATCAGTTCGAACACTGAGCTTCCGTTTTGCTTCATTTCCATTTAAAAGCTTTTTAAAACAATATTTTTATTTGAAAACAAGTCTATTTAAAGACTACGTAAAACAAGCAAATATTTCGTAAAAAAAAGCAAATATTATATAAGTTTATTTAAAATATATGTATCTGTAAATTTCGTTAGGCGTGCAGACAGACAGTCGTGCTGACAGACTTTAAGCCAAAAAAGAGACTTAACATTGTAACTTTAACACAGCTACTGAGCGACCCCGAGCAAAGCCGGGCTTTACCGCTAGTATATATATATATATATATATATATATATATATATATATATATATATATACACACGTGTGAGTATATATAGATATATTTCGTTTTTTAATGCTTTGCAAGATTATTTTTACCTGAAAACTTATGTTGAAACAGATATTGTTATACTTTGGGAGGGTCATTCTGCCAATTAAAACACACACTCCCGTTGTTTTTCAATTCAATTTATTATAAATTTCAGGTTGGTTGGTTTAATAACCGGATGGTTGTTTATATATTGCCAAAGCCCTTTCGTCACACACTGTGACCTCCTCATTGACTGATTTCTTATTTTGTGTCTCTCCTGTCCTACACCAACTTGTTTTATTGAACGCTGTAACACTAGAGGACTGTGTCATTCCCATTGGGAGATTTCATTGAGTCAGGTCTGCCTTTATCGTTTCATCCCACGTCTTCTCTAGGTGCCTCCTGTAGCCTTTAAAGTCCTGCACCACTTTAAACAGCTGTCATCCTTCAGGTGCATCCTATGACCATACCACCACGGTCTTCTACCCTGCACACAGCATTTGATCCCTCTTATGCCCTGTTTTGCCCCTAATACATATACACTTTGCTGTTCATGTACAACTTTGTTACACATCCATCTGATCATATAGACTTTGTTTCTTTCCAATCTCCATAGGACCTCAGCACGCAGAGCCCATATTTTGCTACCATGTAGCATTGCTGAGTGCACACAGGCATTGTAAAGTTTGCTTTTTATCTAGAGTGAGAGACCTTTTGTAGTTAACAGTTGCATCAGCTCCCTCAACTTTTTCCAACCCGCTCTTATCCTTGCAACTCTGCTTTATGCACAGCCTCCTCCTCAGCTGATTTTGTTCCCAAGATAGAAGCTATCAGCAATTTTTTGGGGTCTTCTGTGCATTTAAGGGCGCCTGCTATGTGAAGGTCTTTGCCTACTTCCCTTGTGCAGCGTTCACATATCAAGTTGGTTTCTCTTGTGATCCTGCCAGTTTTCTCACTACATCACTTGTGTACCCACTATCTGCATTTGGTACACTAGATACAATTCCTGCCTACTCCTTTCCTGCACACTAAGCAGGGCCATTTCCCAGAGTATAATATTTGGTTAAAATATATTTTATAACACCCCAAAAAATGTTTCATCATCATCATCATCATCATCAGGTTTAGCGTCCGTGTTCCACGCTTGCATGGGTTTGGACGGGAGTTTTCCCACTTGAGGCAAGAGTGGTTGTCTTGCTCGTATAGGACTGTCTGGCAGGTTTTCTACAGCTGGATGCCCTTCCTAACACCAACCACATTTACAGTGTGGGGCTGGGAGGTTTTTACTGTGTTGCCTACACGGCCACATTACAGCGTGGACTGTCTGGCGGGTTTTCTACAGCTGGATGCCCTTCCTAACACCAACCACATTTACAGTGTGGGGCTGGGAGGTTTTTACCGTGTTGCCTACACGGCCACATTTACAGCGTGGACTGTGTGTTTTTTTGTCGTGACACCTACACGATCTCATTTGTTTCGGCCTGGATGTTGTGGGACCAACATAACTGTACATTGAAAGGGGTGGTGTGGATGGGGTGGAGGTGGTGGGACGGGGGGGGGGGGGGGGGGTTGATAGAGATGCCTACTGACTGTAGTAGGTTTTGACTTTGTATTTAGGTAAGGCGGGTCTTCTCTATTACTGAGTACCGCCAAAGGTCTCGGTCCAGTGACATTGTCTTGGAGAGGTGTAAGCGTATGAGGTCGGAATTTATCAGCTCGTCCCATGTTTTTCTGAGTCTGCCTACTCCGTGGCTACCGTCTATCTTTATTGCCCTGCACTTTGTTATACAGCTGTCGTCTTTCATGCGTATCACGTGACCGTACCAACGTAGCCTTCTCTCGAGTAAACAACATCTGATCCCTCTTATTTCTAATTTTTTCCTTAGTTCGTTTATGCTTTGCCGTTCACGTATATTACTATTGCACATCCAGCGGAGCATGCAAGCTTCGTTCCTCTCTAGTCTGCGTATATCCTCTGCACACAATGCCCAGGTCTCGCTGCCATGCAGCATTGCTGTTCGTACGCAGGCATCTTATAACCTGCCTTTCATTTTTAGGGAGAACCCTCTAGCGGCTAATAGTGGTATAAGCTCTCTGAACTTTTTCCATCCAGTTCTGACTCTAGCTACTGTACTTTCAGAGCACCCTCCCCCACTGCTGATTTTGTCACCCAGGTAACGGAAGCTGTCCACTATTTCTATAGAACCCTCTGCGCAGTTGAAGGAGCTAGTATTTTGTGGGCACTTGCTGCTACTTATTGCACCAGAGCACCGGCCACATGTAAAATCTATGTTCTTAGTTAGCTTACCTGTGATCCCACTACATCTTTTATGCACCCATACTTTGCATTTGGGACATAAAATGGAGTTTCGACCTACGCCTTTCCTACACACTGAGCATGGCCATTTCCCAGATGGGACTGCCGCCATATTTTCTTTCCTACAAACTAGAACTTTTGTCTTAGCCAGGTTAATTTTAAGGCCTTTTGATTCTAGGCCGTGCTTCCATGTTTGGAATTTCTTCTCTAGTTCGGTCATTGATTCAGCTATGAGCGTTAGATCATCTGCGTATAGGAGTTCCCATGGGCAGCCGGTCTTGAAATCCTCTGTTATAGCCTGAAGGGCAATAATAAATAGTAGGGGGCTAAGAACAGAGCCCTGATGGACACCAACTTTTACGCTAAACTCTTCACTATATTCGTTGTTAATTCTAACCTTACTGACTGTTTCTTTATACATGGCTTGTATAGCTCTCACAAGCCATTCGTCAACACCTAGTTTTCTAAGAGACCACCAGATAATGGAACGGGGGACTCTGTCAGTAAAGAACTAACATCCAATACATTATAAACATATGTATCATCTATTGACAATATGACATTTTAATAAAATGAGAGTTCTCTGATCATTATTTTACAAATATATTTACCCGTCAAGTGCGAAAGGTTGGCGACCATTGCTCTATGTAGAGTGGTTGGTTTTAGGAAGGGGCATCCAGTCATAGAATCTATGTCAAAAAAAGATTGAGAGGACCCTGCAGCTATGTGAAGGGCGTGACAACCTCTCCAGTGTTGGTGATACAAAATTGCATCCTCACCCAACAGACAAATATGACAGCATAGACCTTTGAGTGATGACAAATATTCACTTCAAAACCCCCAATGTCCATTCAGTCTACAGCATTATGGGATAGAGGGTCCCTTACTCATACACAACAGGAAATGTGGGTGTTGCCCTCTAAATATTTCTTGTGGCCAGCTACAGTATTAGGTCATGGGATAGAGGGTCCCTCAATTATACACTACAACAGGAAACGTGGTTGTTGCCAAAAAATAAATTTAAGAAGACAACTATCAGATATGAGAATAACTTTAATCCCATTTAAAAATAAGATTAAAAAAATAGAAAATAATATTTAGAAGCTGTAGAAATACTAAGGGTTTCCTTGTGATATTAGTTGACAATAAGTTTATATATGTAACATGAAGGACAAGTTACATTGCCAAGTTAAAATGTTGTTTGTTTTTCTCTATTTAAGTCACTGGTAGGGCTTTCATCAGTGTCTCTTCTCTTGTGTGCATTTACATTACTGCTACAGACAAAAGATTTCCCACACATTACACATTTGAAGGGTTTGGCTTCTCTCCTGTATGGATATATTTGTGTTTAGCTAAGCTACTTCACTGCGGGAATAATTTACCACAGTTATCACAGTGATGAGGTTTCTCTCCTGTATGAATATGTATGTGTTCAGGTAAGTGACATGACAGTGAGAATGATTTACCACAGACTTCAGTGATAAGGTTTTTTTCCTGTATGACTATATTTGTGTTGAATTAAGTGATGATTTAGAGGGGATTATTTACCACAGATATCACAGTGATGAGGCTTCTCTCCTGTATGAATGTATTTATGTTGAGTTAAACTACTTGACTGAGAGAATGACTTACCACAGATATATCAGTGATGAGGCTTTTCTCCTGTATGAAGACGTATATGTCTAGTTAACTGATCAGCTCGAGAGAATGGTTTACCACAGATATCACAGTGATGAGGCTTCTCTCCTGTATGAAGATATTTGTGTTGAATTAAACTATTCGACTGAGAGAATGACTTACCACAGATATCACATTGATGAGGCTTCTCTCCTGTATGAAGATATTTGTGTTGAATTAAACTATTCGACTGAGAGAATGACTTACCACAGATATCACATTGATGAGGCTTCTCTCCTGTATGAATGTGTTTATGTTTAGTTAAGTTAGCATTTTGAGAGAATGATTCACCACAGATATCACAGTGATGAGGCTTCTCTCCTGTATGAATATATTTATGTTTAGATAAACTACTTGACTGAGAGAATAACTTACCACAGATATCACAGTGATGAGGTTTCTCTCCTGTATGAATACGTTTATGTGTCGTTAAATGCGCTGACAAAGAGAATGACTTTCCACAGATATCACAAGGATGAGGCTTCTCTCCAGTATGACTATATTTATGTACAGTTAATTGACCTGACTGAGAGAATGACTTTCCACATATATCACAGTGATGAGGCTTCTCTCCTGTATGACTATATTTATGTACAGTTAATTGACCTGACTGAGAGAATGACTTTCCACAGATATCACAGTGATGAGGCTTCTCTCCTGTATGACTATATTTATGTACAGTTAACTGACTTGACCGGGAGAATGACTTCCCACAGATTTCACAGTGATAAGGTTTCTCTCCTGTATGAATATATTTATGTTTAGATAAACTACTTGGTTGAGAGAATGATTCACCACAGATATCACAGTGATGAGGCTTCTCTCCAGTATGAATATATTTATGTTTAGATAAACTACTTGACTGAGAGAATAACTTACCACAGATATCACAGTGATGAGGCTTCTCTCCTGTATGAATACGTTTATGTGTAGTTAAATGCGCTGACAAAGAGAATGACTTTCCACAGATATCACAGTGATGAGGTTTCTCTCCTGTATGACTATATTTATGTACAGTTAACTGACTTGACCAGGAGAATGACTTACCACAGATTTCACAGTGATAAGGTTTATTTCCTGTATGAATATATTTGTGTAGAGTTAAACTACTCGACTGAGAGAATGACTTACCACAGATATCACATTCATGAGGTTTCTCTCCTGTATGAATGAATTTATGTCTAGTTAAGTGATCATTGCGAGAGAATGATTCACCACAGATATCACAGTGATGAGGCTTCTCTCCTGTATGAATATATTTATGTTTAGATAAACTACTTGGCTGAGAGAATAACTTACCACAGATTTCACAGTGATGAGGCTTCTCTCCGGTATGAATACGTTTATGTGTAGTTAAATGCGCTGACAAAGAGAATGACTTTCCACAGATATCACAGTGATGAGGTTTCTCTCCTGTATGAATACGTATGTGTTTAGTTAAGTCACCCTTACACGAGAATGATTTACCACAGATATCACAGTGATGGGGTTTCTCTCCTGTATGGACAGATTTGTGTCTACTTAAACTACTTGACATAGAAAATGATTTACCACAGATGTCACACTGATGAGGCTTCTCTCCTGTATGTAGACGTATGTGTTTAGTTAAGTAACCCGACACAGAGAATGATTTACCACAGATATCACAGTCGTATGATGATTTTTTGTTCCTCTTTGACATCTCTTCAGGAAAAAATATTTTTGCACAGCAGAAAATAAAGATGTTTTTTCTTGGTCTTCTTTTTATAGTTTATTCCTAATAAATATTTTCAAAGTTAAATTTCCATCAACTTTGATTTTTGTTGACACCTGAAAATGATGCAAATTCCTTTATAGATTTACCCAAGTTTAATAAGAATACTATATCTTCTTGTACACTTTCCAGATAGTGAGGAGATAAATTATTTAATGAACCTCAGTTCAGAAGAAATACTTCACTGTAAGTCATCAAATGCTGATATAAAAAGACTTATATGAATACTGTGTAAAATGTTGTGTTAGTTTTTGAAAGATATTGATGTTGTATCCGAAGTTAAAATTTCTCTTCTGTCAATGTCATGTGATATTCTGAAATAGCAGAGAAAACAAAATAAGTTATGGAGAATGTTGAAATGTGATTCAATAATGGAAATTTTACATTTCTATATTGATAAACTGTATATATAAACTTTCAGCTGAATAATTAAACTTTTCAATGTGTAAAAGTGTATTATACATCATGTGTGTGCATATATATTATATATACATTATATGCCAGCGTACAAGTCAATATTTATAGGCTAAAAATCTCACCTGCTCAGTTTCCTAGAAAATGAGTCATTTCCGACTGATTTTGAGGTTAGGTTTGTTGGAAACACGAAAACAAACTAGGAAAATTAACAATTTCCCACCTGACGACTGACAGGTGGTTTTGCTGTAAATTTACCTTAAATTAAAACAGATTTAGGCTAACATGTAGACAGATTTAATTAACTTTAAACAACAAAGTACAGCTGAATATAAACTATATATTATAATACAAGGTAGTGAACAACATGATTAAATAGACGGAGGTAACTTAAATAATAAGGACACTCATAATAACAATCTATTTTATATCACATGTAACAGTAGAATCTAGCTATTGTAAAATAAGACAACATTTCAGTCTAGAAGTATTTTCCTGTATATAAAAGTGACGAGGAAGAAATATGTCCAAAGTTGTTAAATATTTTCACTTGTATATAATTACTGTATCGTTGAAAGGTTCACATAATTCTATTATTTACACACATTATTATAGACTTCAAGTAAATCTTTCTCAACTTACCCTCTTCACATGTAATCAATGTGTTGTCTTCTTATATTTTATTAAACAACCAAAGAAATAATCTTCTTGTTGTTGTTGAATAAGAATTTCCAAAGATTTTATCAGCTTTTCTTTGTCCGCCATTAATGTTGGTGTATCTTCTTATTCTTTAGCCACAGATTCGTATCTTGTCACGATGAAGCTGTTAAGCTAGCTTTCTTTGTTTAAGGTATATGTTCCTCGTTGTCTTTCCCATTTGCCTCTCTACGCATGTGTATCTGTGTTTATATATATATATATTAGGCATTGGTAAAATATAACGTCCGGGAAAGTGAAACTAATTTTTATGACAAGTGAATGTGTTTGTTTGTTATTTTTTTACACTGAAAATTACGATACAGTTTGTTTATTTACAACAGGTCTCTATAGTGATATGGTGTTAATTAGTATTGCGTGTGTGATTACTTTCTCTTATATATATATGTGTGGGTGTGTATATGTGTGTATATATATATGTGTGTCCGTATGTATATATATATATGTCTGTTTGTATATATATATATGTTTGTGTCATCATCATCGTTTAGATGTTTTTGTAATATCTTGCCAAAGTTGGCACCAACTTTCTGTCCCCCAAAGGAATTAAGGCCGGGTCATAAGAAGGACAGAGAATGATAAAGGATTTGGGTCAGAGATATTGAGGAAATTCAAGGTGGCATTTACCTCCATGATGTTGATGTGCACCAACGGAACTTTGTCGATCCTGAAGACCCTAATGTGCACACACAACTCATAGAGAACACTTGGAGCCGTGCGAAGAAAAAGCTCCGTCGACAACATGGGACAAGCGACGATTTATTCCCCTCGTATTTAGCTGAATTTCTTTGGCGGCAGAGAGTTGGTGCCAACAAATTTGGCGAGATGGTCAACTGTATTTCAGCTATTTATACGGTCTAATAAGGATGTTGATAAGGTAAGTATAATTTTCCGTACACACAATACACAAAAAAAGAAAAAGAAAAAATAATCACACACGCAATACTAAAAAACAAACACATTCACTTGTCATAAAAATTAGTTTCACTTTCCCGGACGTTATATTTTACCAATGCCTATGTATTAATTCAAAATATAAATAAATATAGACATAAACGTAATAAAAATATATTTTATTATATATATTTCGGAGGTACTGTGCTGTTTTTTTTCAGTACGTCCTCATCTGATAAAATATATAAATTGATGTGTGACATATCTTAACTGTGCTGATGGTTCAATTCCAGCATTGGCAGTATATATATATATATATATATATATATATATATGTGTGTGTGTGTGTGTGTGTGTGTATGTATATATATATATGTGTATATATATATATATATATACACGTGTGTATATATATATATATATATATATATATATACACGTGTGTGTATGTGTGAGTATATATATATATATTTCGTTTTTTAATGCTTTGCAAGATTATTTTTACCTGAAAACTTATGTTGAAACAGATATTGTTATACTTTGGGAGGGTCATTCTGCCAATTAAAACACACACTCCCGTTGTTTTTCAATTCAATTTATTATAAATTTCAGGTTGGTTGGTTGGTTTAATAACCGGATGGTTGTTTATATATTGCCAAAGCCCTTTCGTCACACACTGTGACCTCCTCATTGACTGGTTTCTTATTTTGTGTCTCTCCTGTCCTACACCAACTTGTTTTATTGAACGCTGTAACACCAGAGGACTGTGTCATTCCCATTGGGAGATTTCGTTGAGTCAGGTCTGCCTTTATCATTTCATCCCACGTCTTCTCTAGGTGCTTCCTGTAGCCTTTAAAGTCCTGCACCACTTTAAACAGCTGTCATCCTTCATGTGCATCCTATGACCATACCACCAGTCTTCTACCCTGCACACAGCATTTGATCCCTCTTATGCCCTGTTTTGCCCCTAATACATATACACTTTGCCGTTCATGTACAACTTTGTTACACATCCATCTGATCATATAGACTTTGTTTCTTTCCAATCTCCATAGGACCTCAGTACTCAGAGCCCATATTTTGCTACCATGTAGCATTGCTGAGTGCACACAGGCATTGTAAAGTTTGCTTTTTATCTAGAGTGAGAGACCTTTTGTAGTTAACAGTTGCAGCAGCTCCCTCAACTTTTTCCAACCCGCTCTTATCCTTGCAACTCTGCTTTATGCACAGCCTCCTCCTCAGCTGATTTTGTTCCCAAGATAGAAGCTATCAGCAATTTTTATGGGGTCTTCTGTGCATTTAAGGGCGCCTGCTATGTGAAGGTCTTTGCCTACTTCCCTTGTGCAGCGTTCACATATCAAGTTGGTTTTTCTTGTGATCCTGCCAGTTTTCTCACTACATCACTTGTGTACCCACTATCTGCATTTGGTACACTAGATACAATTCCTACCTACTCCTTTCCTGCACACTAAGCAGAGCCATTTCCCAGAGTATAATATTTGGTTAAAATATATTTTATAACACCCCAAAAAATGTTTCTTGTCAGTAAAGAACTAACATCCAATACATTTTACACTATGTATCATCTATTGACAATATGACATTTTAATAAAATGAGAGTTCTCTGATCATTATTTTACAAATATATTTACCCGTCAAGTGCGAAAGGTTGGCGACCATTGCTCTATGTAGAGTGGTTGGTTTTAGGAAGGGGCATCCAGTCATAGAATCTATGTCAAAAAAAGATTGAGAGGACCCTGCAGCTATGTGAAGGGCACGACAACCTCTCCAGTGTTGGTGATACAAAATTGCATCCGCACCCAACAGACAAATATGACAGCATAGACCTTTGAGTGATGACAAATATTCACTTCAAAACCCCCAATGTCCATTCAGTCTACAACATTATGGGATAGAGGGTCCCTTACTCATACACAACAGGAAATGTGGGTGTTGCCCTCTAAATATTTCTTGTGGCCAGCTACAGTATTAGGTCATGGGATAGAGGGTCCCTCAATTATACACTACAACAGGAAACGTGGTTGTGGCCAAAAAATAAATTTTAGAAGACAACTATCAGATATGAGAACTACTTTAATCCCATTTAAAAATAAAATAAAAAAAATAGAAAACAATATTTAGAAGCTGTAGAAATACTAAGGGTTTCCTTGTGATATTAGTTGACAATAGGTTTATATATGTAACATGAAGGACATGTTACATTGCCAAGTTAAAATGTTGTTTGTTTTTCTCTACTTAAGTCACTGGTAGGGCTTTCATCAGTGTCTCTTCTCTTATGTTTCATTTAAATTACTGCGACAGACAAAAGATTTCCCACACATTACACATTTGAAGGGTTTGGCTTCTCTCCTGTATGTATATATTTGTGTTTAGCTAAGCTACTTCAGTGCGGGAATAACTTACCAGTTATCACAGTGATGAGTTTTCTCTCCTGTATGAATATGTATGTGTTCAGGTAAGTGACATGACAGTGAGAATGATTTACCACAGACTTCAGTGATAAGGTTTTTTTCCTGTATGACTATATTTGTGTCGAGTTAAGTGATGATTTAGAGGGGATTATTTACCACAGATATCACAGTGATGAGGCTTCTCACCTGTATGAATGTATTTATATTGAGTTAAACTACTTGACTGAGAGAATGACTTACCACAGATATATCAGTGAAGAGGCTTTTCTCCTGTATGAAGACATATATGTCTACTTAACTGATCAGCTCGAGAGAATGATTTACCACAGATATCACAGGAATGAGGCTTCTCTCCTGTATGAATACGTTTATGTGTAGTTAAATGCGATGACGAAGAGAATGACTTTCCACAGATATCACAAGGATGAGGCTTCTCTCCAGTATGACTATATTTATGTACAGTTAATTGACCTGACTGAGAGAATGACTTTCCACAGATTTCACAGTGATAAGGTTTATTTCCTGTATGAATATATTTGTGTAGAGTTAAACTACTCGACTGAGAGAATGACTTACCACAGATATCACATTCATGAGGTTTCTCTCCTGTATGAATGAATTTATGTCTAGTTAAGTGAGCATTTTGAGAGAATGATTCACCACAGATATCACAGTGATAAGGTTTTTCTCCTGTATGAATACGTATGTGTCCAGTTAAATTGCTCGCCGCAGCGAATGACTTACCACAGATATCACAGTGATGAGCTTTCTCTCCTGTATGAATTAATTTATGTCTAGTTAAGTGATCATTTCGAGAGAATGATTCACCACAGATATCACAGTGATGAGGCTTCTCTCCTGTATGAAGATATTTGTGTTGAATTAAATTACTCGACTGAGAGAATGACTTACCACAGATATCACAGTGATGAGGCTTCTCTCCTGTATGAATGAATTTATGTTTAGTTAAGTAATAATTTTGAGAGAATGATTCACCACAGATATGACAGTGATAAGGTTTCTCTCCTGTATGAATATATTTATGTCTAGATAAACTACTTGACTGAGAGAATAACTTACCACAGATATCACAGTGATGAGGTTTCTCTCCTGTATGACTACGTTTGTGTATAGTTAAGGCACTTGTACAAGAGAATGACTTTCCACAGATATCACAAGGATGAGGCTTCTCTCCAGTATGACTATATTTATGTACAGTTAATTGACCTGACTGAGAGAATGACTTTCCACATATATCACAGTGATGAGGCTTCTCTCCTGTATGAATACGTTTATGTGTAGTTAAATGCGCTGACAAAGAGAATGACTTTCCACAGATATCACAGTGATGAGGTTTCTCTCCTGTATGACTATATTTATGTACAGTTAACTGACTTGACCAGGAGAATGACTTACCACAGATTTCACAGTGATAAGGTTTATTTCCTGTATGAATATATTTGTGTAGAGTTAAACTACTCGACTGAGAGAATGACTTACCACAGATATCACAGTGATGAGGCTTCTCTCCTGTATGAATGAATTTATGTCTAGTTAAGTGATCATTTCGAGAGAATGATTCACCACAGATATCACAGTGATGAGGCTTCTCTCCGGTATGAATACGTTTATGTGTAGTTAAATGCGCTGACAAAGAGAATGACTTGCCACAGATATCACAGTGATGAGGTTTCTCTCCTGTATGAATACGTATGTGTTTAGTTAAGTCACCCTTACACGAGAATGATTTACCACAGATATCACAGTCGTATGATGATATTTTGTTCCTCTTTGACATCTCTTCAGGAAAAAATATTTTTGCACAGCAGAAAATAAAGATGTTTTTTCTTGGTCTTCTTTTTATAGTTTATTCCTAATAAATATTTTCAAAGTTAAATTTCCATCAACTTTGATTTTTGTTGACACCTGAAAATGATGCAAATTCCTTTATAGATTTACCCAAGTTTAATAAGAATACTATATCTTCTTGTACACTTTCCAGATAGTGAGGAGATAAATTATTTAATGAACCTCAGTTCAGAAGAAATATTTCACTGTAAGTCATCAAATGCTGATATAAAAAGACTTATATGAATACTGTGTAAAATGTTGTGTTAGTTTTTGAAAGATATTGATGTTGTATCCGAAGTTAAAATTTCTCTTCTTTCAATGTCATGTGATATTCTGAAATAGCAGAGAAAACAAAATAAGTTATGGAGAATGTTGAAATGTGATTCAATAATGGAAATTTTACATTTCTATATTGATAAACTGTATATATAAACTTTCAGCTGAATAATTAAACTTTTCAATGTGTAAAAGTGTATTATACATCATTGGTGTGTATATATATTATAAGACCCGTCCCACCCTTGCAAGCAGGGAAAAGCGGACGTAAAATGATGATGATGATGATGATACAGTATATGCCAGCGTACAAGTCAATATTTATAGGCTAAATATCTCACCTGCTCAGTTTCCTAGAAAATTAGTCATTTCCGACTGATTTTGAGGTTAGGTTTGTTGGAAACACGAAAAAAAACTGGGAGAATTAACAATTTCCCACCCGAAGGACTGACAGGTGCTTTTACTGTAAATTTACCTTAAATTAAAACAGATTTAGGCTAACATGTAGACAGATTTAATTAACTTTAAACAACAAAGTACAGCTGAATATAAACTACATATTATAATACAAGGTAGTGAAGAACATGATTAAATAGACGGAGGTAATTTAAATAATAAAGACACTCATAATAACAATCTATTTTATATCACATGTAACAGTAGAATCTAGCTATTGTAAAATAAGACAACATTTCAGTCTAGAAGTATTTTCCTGTATATAAAAGTGACGAGGAAGAAATATGTCCAAAGTTGTTAAATATTTTCACTTGTATATAATTACTGTATCGTTGAAAGGTTCACATAATTCTATTATTTACACACATTATTATAGACTTCAAGTAAATCTTTCTCAACTTACCCTCTTCACATGTAATCAATGTGTTGTCTTCTTATATTTTATTAAACAACCAAAGAAATAATCTTCTTGTTGTTGTTGAATAAGAATTTTCAAAAATGTTATCAGCTTTTCTTTGTCCGCCATTAACGTTGGTGTATCTTCTTGTTCTTTAGCCACAGATTCGTATCTTGTCACGATTAAGCAGTTAAGCTAGCTTTCTTTGTTTAAGGTATATGTTCCTCGTTGTCTTTCCCAATTCTATGTGTGTATATATATATATATATGTGTGTGTGTGATAATTCAAAATATAAATAAATATACACATGAACGTAATAAAAATATATTTTATTATATATATTTCGGAGGTACTGTGCTGTTTTTTTCAGTACGTCCTCATCTGATAAAATATATAAATTGATGTGTGACATATCTTAACTGTGCTGATGGTTCAATTCCAGCATTGGCAGTATATATATATAAATATATATATATATGTGTGTGTATGTATATATATATATGTGTATATATATATATATATATATATATATATATATATATACACGTGTGTGTATGTGTGAGTATATATATATATATTTCGTTTTTTAATGCTTTGCAAGATTAATTTTACCTGAAAACTTATGTTGAAACAGATATTGTTATACTTTGGGAGGGTCATTCTGCCAATTAAAACACACACTCCCGTTGTTTTTCAATTCAATTTATTATAAATTTCAGGTTGGTTGGTTTAATAACCGGATGGTTGTTTATATATTGCCAAAGCCCTTTCGTCACACACTGTGACCTCCTCATTGACTGGTTTCTTATTTTGTGTCTCTCCTGTCCTACACCAACTTGTTTTATCGAACGCTGTAGCGCCAGAGGACTGTGTCATTCCCATTGGGAGATTTCGTTGAGTCAGGTCTGCCTTTATCGTTTCATCCCACGTCTTCTCTAGGTGCCTCCTGTAGCCTTTAAAGTCCTGCACCACTTTAAACAGCTGTCATCCTTCATGTGCATCCTATGACCATACCACCAGTCTTCTACCCTGCACACAGCATTTGATCCCTCTTATGCCCTGTTTTGCCCCTAATACATATACACTTTGCTGTTCATGTACAACTTCGTTACACAGCCAACTGATCATATAGAATTTGTTTCTTTCCAATCTCCATAGGACCTCAGTACTCAGAGCCCATATTTTGCTACCATGTAGCATTGCTGAGTGCACACAGGCATTGTAAAGTTTGCTTTTTATCTAGAGTGAGAGACCTTTTGTAGTTAACAGTTACAGCAGCTCCCTCAACTTTTTCCAACCCGCTCTTATCCTTGCAACTCTGCTTTATGCACAGCCTCCTCCTCAGCTGATTTTGTTCCCAAGATAGAAGCTATCAGCAATTTTTATGGGGTCTTCTGTGCATTTAAGGGCGCCTGCTATGTGAAGGTCTTTGCCTACTTCCCTTGTGCAGCGTTCACATATCAAGTTGGTTTTTCTTGTGATCCTGCCAGTTTTCTCACTACATCACTTGTGTACCCACTATCTGCATTTGGTACACTAGATACAATTCCTACCTACTCCTTTCCTGCACACTAAGCAGAGCCATTTCCCAGAGTATAATATTTGGTTAAAATATATTTTATAACACCCCAAAAAATGTTTCTTGTCAGTAAAGAACTAACATCCAATACATTTTACACTATGTATCATCTATTGACAATATGACATTTTAATAAAATGAGAGTTCTCTGATCATTATTTTACAAATATATTTACCCATCAAGTGCGAAAGGTTAGCGACCATTGCTCTATGTAGAGTGGTTGGTTTTAGGAAGGGGCATCCAGTCATAGAATCTATGTCAAAAAAAGATTGAGAGGACCCTGCAGCTATGTGAAGGGCACGACAACCTCTCCAGTGTTGGTGATACAAAATTGCATCCTCACCCAACAGACAAATATGACAGCATAAACCTTTGAGTGATGACAAATATTCACTTCAAAACCCCCAATGTTCATTCAGTCTACAACATTATGGGATAGAGGGTCCCTTACTCATACACAACAGGAAATGTGGGTGTTGCCCTCTAAATATTTCTTGTGGCCAGCTACAGTATTAGGTCATGGGATAGAGGGTCCCTCAATTATACACTACAACAGGAAACGTGGTTGTGGCCAAAAAATAAATTTAAGAAGACAACTATCAGATATGAGAACTACTTTAATCCCATTTAAAAATAAAATAAAAAAAATAGAAAACAATATTTAGAAGCTGTAGAAATACTAAGGGTTTCCTTGTGATATTAGTTGACAATAGGTTTATATATGTAACATGAAGGACATGTTACATTGCCAAGTTAAAATGTTGTTTGTTTTTCTCTACTTAAGTCACTGGTAGGGCTTTCATCAGTGTCTCTTCTCTTATGTTTCATTTAAATTACTGCGAGACAAATGATTTCCCACACATTACACATTTGAAGGGTTTGGCTTCTCTCCTGTATGTATATATTTGTGTTTAGCTAAGCTACTTCAGTGCGGGAATAACTTACCAGTTATCACAGTGATGAGTTTTCTCTCCTGTATGAATATGTATGTGTTCAGGTAAGTGACATGACAGTGAGAATGATTTACCACAGACTTCAGTGATAAGGTTTTTTTTCCTGTATGACTATATTTGTGTCGAGTTAAGTGATGATTTAGAGGGGATTATTTCTCACAGATATCACAGTGATGAGGCTTCTCACCTGTATGAATGTATTTATGTTGAGTTAAACTACTTGACTGAGAGAATGACTTACCACAGATATATCAGTGAAGAGGCTTTTCTCCTGTATGAAGACGTATATGTCTACTTAACTGATCAGCTCGAGAGAATGATATACCACAGATATCACAGGAATGAGGTTTCTCTCCTGTATGAATACGTTTATGTGTAGTTAAATGCGATGACGAAGAGAATGACTTTCCACAGATATCACAAGGATGAGGCTTCTCTCCAGTATGACTATATTTATGTACAGTTAATTGACCTGACTGAGAGAATGACTTTCCACAGATTTCACAGTGATAAGGTTTATTTCCTGTATGAATATATTTGTGTAGAGTTAAACTACTCGACTGAGAGAATGACTTACCACAGATATCACATTCATGAGGTTTCTCTCCTGTATGAATGAATTTATGTCTAGTTAAGTGAGCATTTTGAGAGAATGATTCACCACAGATATCACAGTGATAAGGTTTTTCTCCTGTATGAATACGTATGTGTCCAGTTAAATTGCTCGCCGCAGCGAATGACTTACCACAGATATCACAGTGATGAGCTTTCTCTCCTGTATGAATGAATTTATGTCTAGTTAAGTGAGCATTTCGAGAGAATGATTCACCACAGATATCACAGTGATGAGGCTTCTCTCCTGTATGAATATATTTATGTCTAGATAAACTACTTGACTGAGAGAATAACTTACCACAGATATCGCAGTGATGAGGTTTCTCTCCTGTATGAATACGTTTATGTGTAGTTAAATGCGCTGACCAAGAGAATGATTTACCACAGATATCACAGTGATGAGGTTTCTCTCCAGTATGACTATATTTATGTACAGTTAACTGACCTGACTGAGAGAATGACTTTCCACAGATATCACAGTGATGAGGTTTCTCTCCTGTATGACTATATTTATGTACAGTTAACCGACTTGACTGAGAGAATGACTTACCACAGATTTCACAGTGATAAGGTTTATTTCCTGTATGAATATATTTGTGTAGAGTTAAATTACTCGACTGAGAGAATGACTTACCACAGATATCACATTGATGAGCTTTCTCTCCGGTATGAATGAATTTATGCCTAGTTAAGTTATCATTTTGAGAGAATGATTTACCACAGATATCACAGTGATGAGGCTTCTCTCCTGTATGTAGACGTATGTGTTTAGTTAAATGATGATTACGAGAGAATGATTTACCACAGATATCACAGTGATGAGGCTTCTCTCCTGTATGACTATATTTATGTACAGTTAATCGACTCGGCACAGAGAATGATTTACCACAGATTTCACAGTGATAAGGTTTTTCTCCTGTATGAATACGTATGTGTTCAGCTAAATTGCTCCGCGCAGCGAATGGTTTACCACAGATATCACAGTGATGAGGTTTCTCTCCTGTATGACTAGATTTATGTAGAGTTAATCTACTCGAATGAGAGAATGACTTACCACAGATATCACAGTGATGAGGTTTCTCTCCTGTATGACTAGATTTATGTAGAGTTAAACTACTCGAATGAGAGAATGACTTACCACAGATTTCACAGTGATAAGGTTTTTCTCCTGTATGAATGTATTTATGTCGAGTTAAACTAATGGAGTGAGAGAATGACTTACCACAGGTTTCACAGTGATAAGGTTTTTCTCCTGTATGAATGTATTTATGTCGAGTTAAACTAATGGAGTGAGAGAATGACTTACCACAGGTTTCACAGTGATAAGGTTTTTCTCCTGTATGAATACGTATGTGTCCAGTTAAATTGCTCCGCGCAGCGAATGATTTACCACAGATATCACAGTGATAAGGTTTCTCTCCTGTATGAATACGTTTATGTGTAGTTAAATGCGCTGACAAAGAGAATGACTTTCCACAGATATCACATGGATGAGGCTTCTCTCCTGTATGACTATATTTATGTACAGTTAATTGACCTGACTGAGAGAATGACTTTCCACATATATCACAGTGATGAGGCTTCTCTCCTGTATGACTATATTTATGTACAGTTAATTGACCTGACTGAGAGAATGACTTCCCACATATATCACAGTGATAAGGTTTTTCTCCTGTATGAATACGTATGTGTTCAGTTAAATTGATTGGCGCAGCGAATGACTTACCACAGATATCACAGTGATGACGCTTCTCTCTGGTATGAATACGTTTATGTGTAGTTAAATGCGCTGACAAAGAGAATGACTTTCCACAGATATCACAGTGATGAGGTTTCTCTCCTGTATGAATACGTATGTGTTCAGTTAAGTCACCCTTACACGAGAATGATTTACCACAGATATCACAGTGACGGGGTTTCTCTCCTGTATGGACAGATTTGTGTCTACTTAAACTACTTGACATAGAAAATGATTTACCACAGATGTCACACTGATGAGGCTTCTCTCCTGTATGAATACGTATGTGTTTAGTTAAGAAACCCAACACAGAGAATGATTTACCACAGTTATCACAGTCGTATGATGATTTTTTGTTCCTCTTTGACATCTCTTCAGGTAAAAATATTTTTGCACAGCAGAAAATAAAGATGTTTTTTCTTGGTCTTCTTTTTATAGTTTATTCCTAATAAATATTTTCAAAGTTAAATTTCCATCAACTTTGATTTTTGTTGACACCTGAAAATGATGCAAATTCCTTTATAGATTTACCCAAGTTTAATAAGAATACTATATCTTCTTCTACACTTTCCAGATAGTGAGGAGATAAATTATTTAATGAACCTCAGTTCAGAAGAAATACTTCACTGTAAGTCATCAAATGCTGATATAAAAAGACTTATATGAATACTGTGTAAAATGTTGTGTTAGTTTTTGAAAGATATTGTTGTTGTATCCGAAGTTAAAATTTCTCTTCTGTCAATGTCATGTGATATTCTGAAATAGCAGAGAAAACAAAATAAGATATGGAGAATGTTGAAATGTGATTCAATAATGGAAATTTTACATTTCTATATTGATAAACTGTATATATAAACTTTCAGCTGAATAATTAAACTTTTCAATGTGTAAAAGTGTATTATACATCATGTGTGTGCATATATATTATATATACATTATATGCCAGCGTACAAGTCAATATTTATAGGCTAAAAATCTCACCTGCTCAGTTTCCTAGAAAATGAGTCATTTCCGACTGATTTTGAGGTTAGGTTTGTTGGAAACACGAAAACAAACTAGGAAAATTAACAATTTCCCACCTGACGACTGACAGGTGGTTTTGCTGTAAATTTACCTTAAATTAAAACAGATTTAGGCTAACATGTAGACAGATTTAATTAACTTTAAACAACAAAGTACAGCTGAATATAAACTATATATTATAATACAAGGTAGTGAACAACATGATTAAATAGACGGAGGTAACTTAAATAATAAGGACACTCATAATAACAATCTATTTTATATCACATGTAACAGTAGAATCTAGCTATTGTAAAATAAGACAACATTTCAGTCTAGAAGTATTTTCCTGTATATAAAAGTGACGAGGAAGAAATATGTCCAAAGTTGTTAAATATTTTCACTTGTATATAATTACTGTATCGTTGAAAGGTTCACATAATTCTATTATTTACACACATTATTATAGACTTCAAGTAAATCTTTCTCAACTTACCCTCTTCACATGTAATCAATGTGTTGTCCTCTTATATTTTATTAAACAACCAAAGAAATAATCTTCTTGTTGTTGTTGAATAAGAATTTCCAAAGATTTTATCAGCTTTTCTTTGTCCGCCATTAATGTTGGTGTATCTTCTTATTCTTTAGCCACAGATTCGTATCTTGTCACGATGAAGCTGTTAAGCTAGCTTTCTTTGTTTAAGGTATATGTTCCTCGTTGTCTTTCCCATTTGCCTCTCTACGCATGTGTATCTGTGTTTATATATATATATATTAGGCATTGGTAAAATATAACGTCCGGGAAAGTGAAACTAATTTTTATGACAAGTGAATGTGTTTGTTTGTTTTTTTTTTTACACTGAAAATTACGATACAGTTTGTTTATTTACAACAGGTCTCTATAGTGATATGGTGTTAATTAGTATTGCGTGTGTGATTACTTTCTCTTATATATATATGTGTGGGTGTGTATATGTGTGTATATATATATGTGTGTCCGTATGTATATATATATATGTCTGTTTGTATATATATATATGTTTGTGTCATCATCATCGTTTAGATGTTTTTGTAATATCTTGCCAAAGTTGGCACCAACTTTCTGTCCCCCAAAGGAATTAAGGCCGGGTCATAAGAAGGACAGAGAATGATAAAGGATTTGGGTCAGAGATATTGAGGAAATTCAAGGTGGCATTTACCTCCATGATGTTGTTGTGCATCAACGGAACTTTGTCGATCCTGAAGACCCTAATGTGCACACACAACTCATAGAGAACACTTGGAGCCGTGCGAAGAAAAAGCTCCGTCGACAACATGGGACAAGCGACGATTTATTCCCCTCGTATTTAGCTGAATTTCTTTGGCGGCAGAGAGTTGGTGCCAACAAATTTGGCGAGATGATCAACTGTATTTCAGCTATTTATACGGTCTAATAAGGATGTTGATAAGGTAAGTATAATTTTCCGTACACACAATACACAAAAAAAGAAAAAGAAAAAATAATCACACACGCAATACTAAAAAACAAACACATTCACTTGTCATAAAAATTAGTTTCACTTTCCCGGACGTTATATTTTACCAATGCCTATGTATTAATTCAAAATATAAATAAATATAGACATAAACGTAATAAAAATATATTTTATTATATATATTTCGGAGGTACTGTGCTGTTTTTTTTCAGTACGTCCTCATCTGATAAAATATATAAATTGATGTGTGACATATCTTAACTGTGCTGATGGTTCAATTCCAGCATTGGCAGTATATATATATATATATATATATATATATATATATGTGTGTGTGTGTGTGTGTGTGTGTGTATGTATATATATATGTGTATATATATATATATATATATATATACACGTGTGTATATATATATATATATATATATATATATACACGTGTGTGTATGTGTGAGTATATATATTTCGTTTTTTAATGCTTTGCAAGATTATTTTTACCTGAAAACTTATGTTGAAACAGATATTGTTATACTTTGGGAGGGTCATTCTGCCAATTAAAACACACACTCCCGTTGTTTTTCAATTCAATTTATTATAAATTTCAGGTTGGTTGGTTGGTTTAATAACCGGATGGTTGTTTATATATTGCCAAAGCCCTTTCGTCACACACTGTGACCTCCTCATTGACTGGTTTCTTATTTTGTGTCTCTCCTGTCCTACACCAACTTGTTTTATTGAACGCTGTAACACCAGAGGACTGTGTCATTCCCATTGGGAGATTTCGTTGAGTCAGGTCTGCCTTTATCATTTCATCCCACGTCTTCTCTAGGTGCTTCCTGTAGCCTTTAAAGTCCTGCACCACTTTAAACAGCTGTCATCCTTCATGTGCATCCTATGACCATACCACCAGTCTTCTACCCTGCACACAGCATTTGATCCCTCTTATGCCCTGTTTTGCCCCTAATACATATACACTTTGCCGTTCATGTACAACTTTGTTACACATCCATCTGATCATATAGACTTTGTTTCTTTCCAATCTCCATAGGACCTCAGTACTCAGAGCCCATATTTTGCTACCATGTAGCATTGCTGAGTGCACACAGGCATTGTAAAGTTTGCTTTTTATCTAGAGTGAGAGACCTTTTGTAGTTAACAGTTGCAGCAGCTCCCTCAACATTTTCTAACCTGTTCTTATCCTTGCAACTCTGCTTTATGCACAGCCTCCTCCTCAGCTGATTTTGTTCCCAAGATAGAAGCTATCAGCAATTTTTATGGGGTGTTCTGTGCATTTAAGGGCACCTGCTATGTGAAGGTCTTTGCCAACTTCCCTTGCACAGCGTTCACATATCAAGTTTTTTTTTCTTGTGATCCTGCCAGTTTTCTCACTACATCACGTGTGTACCCACTATCTGCATTTGGTACACTAGATACAATTCCTACCTACTCCTTTCCTGCACACTAAGCAGAGCCATTTCCCAGAGTATAATATTTGGTTAAAATATATTTTATAACACCCCAAAAAATGTTTCTTGTCAGTAAAGAACTAACATCCAATACATTTTACACTATGTATCATCTATTGACAATATGACATTTTAATAAAATGAGAGTTCTCTGATCATTATTTTACAAATATATTTACCCGTGAAGTGCGAAAGGTCGGCGACCATTGCTCTATGTAGAGTGGTTGGTTTTAGGAAGGGGCATCCAGTCATAGAAGCTATGTCAAAAAAAGATTGAGAGGACCCTGCAGCTATGTGAAGGGCATGACAACCTCTCCAGTGTTGGTGATACAAAATTGCATGCTCACCCAACAGACAAATATGACAGCATAGACCTTTGAGTGATGACAAATATTCACTTCAAAACCCCCAATGTCCATTCAGTCTACAACATTATGGGATAGAGGGTCCCTTACTCATACACAACAGGAAATCTGGGTGTTGCCCTCTAAATATTTCTTGTGGCCAGCTACAGCATTATGTCATGGGATAGAGGGTCCCTCAATTATACACTACAACAGGGAACGTGGTTGTTGCCAAAAATAAAATTTAAGAAGACAACTATCAGATATGAGAATAACTTTAATCCCATTTAAAAATAAAATTAAAAAAATAGGAAAACAATATTTAGAAGCTGTAGAAATACTAAGCGTTTCCTTGTGATATTAGTTGACAATAAGTTTATATATGTAACATGAAGTAACATTGCCAAGTTAGAATGTTTGTTTGTTTTTCTCTATTTAAGTCACTGGTAGGGCTTTCATCAGTGTCTCTTCTCTTATGTACATTTAAATTACTGCGACAGACAAAAGATTTCCCACACATTACACTTTTGAACGGTTTGGCTTCTCTCCTGTATGTATATATTTGTGTTTAGCTAAGCTACTTCACTGCGGGAATAACTTACCACAGTTATCACAGTGATGAGGTTTCTCTCCTGTATGAATATGTATGTGTTCAGGTAAGTGACATGACAGTGAGAATGATTTACCACAGACTTCAGTGATAAGGTTTTTTTCCTGTATGACTATATTTGTGTTGAATTAAGTGATGATTTAGAGGGGATTATTTACCACAGATATCACAGTGATGACGCTTCTCTCCTGTATGAACGTATTTATGTTGAGTTAAACTACTTGACTGAGAGAATGACTTAACACAGATATGTCAGTGATGAGGTTTCTCTCCTGTATGAAGACGTATATGTCTAGTTAACTGATCAGCTCGAGAGAATGATTTACCACAGATATCACAGGAATGAGGCTTCTCTCCTGTATGAATACGTTTATGTGTAGTTAAATGCGCTGACAAAGAGAATGACTTTCCACAGATATCACAAGGATGAGGCTTCTCGCCAGTATGACTATATTTATGAACAGTTAATTGACCTGACTGAGAGAATGACTTTCCACAGATATCACAGTGATGAGGCTTCTCTCCTGTATGACTATATTTATGTACAGTTAACTGACTTGACAGGGAGAATGACTTCCCACAGATTTCACAGTGATAAGGTTTCTTTCCTGTGTGAATATATTTATGTTTAGATAAAATACTTGGTTGAGAGAATGACTTACCACAGATATCACATTCATGAGGTTTCTCTCCTGTATGAATGTATTTATGTGTAGTTAAGTGATCATTTCGAGAGAATGATTCACCACAGATATCACAGTGATGAGGCTTCTCTCCTGTATGAATATATTTATGTTTAGATAAACTACTTGACTGAGAGAATGACTTACCACAGATATCACAGTGATGAGGCTTCTCTCCTGTATGAATACGTTTATGTGTAGTTAATTGACCTGACTGAGAGAATGACTTTCTACAGATATCACAGTGATGAGGCTTCTCTCCTGTATGACTATATTTATGTTTAGATAAACTACTTGACAGGGAGAATGACTTCCCACAGATTTCACAGTGATAAGGTTTCTTTCCTGTATGAAGATATTTGTGTCGAGTTAAACTACTCGACTGAGAGAATGACTTACCACAGATATCACATTCATGAGGTTTCTCTCCTGTATGAATGTATTTATGTGTAGTTAAGTGATCATTTCGAGAGAATGATTCACCACAGATATCACAGTGATGAGGCTTCTCTCCTGTATGAATATATTTATGTTTAGATAAACTACTTGACTGAGAGAATGACTTACCACAGATATCACAGTGATGAGGCTTCTCTCCTGTATGAATACGTTTATGTGTAGTTAAATGTGCTGACCAAGAGAATGACTTTCCACAGATATCACAAGGATGAGGCTTCTCTCCAGTATGACTATATTTATGTACAGTTAATTGACCTGACTGAGAGAATGATTTACCACAGATATCACAGTGATGAGGCTTCTCTCCTGTATGAAGATATTTATGTACAGTTAATTGACCTGACTGAGAGAATGACTTTCCACAGATATCACAGTGATGAGGCTTCTCTCCTGTATGACTATATTTATGTACAGTTAAGTGACTTGACCGGGAGAATGACTTCCCACAGATTTCACAATGATGAGGCTGCTCTCCTGTATGAAGATATTTGTGTTTACTTAAATTACTCGACTGAGAGAATGACTTACCACAGATATCACAGTGATGAGGCTTCTCTCCTGTATGAATGAATTTATGTTTAGTTAAGTAATCATTGTGAGAGAATGATTCACCACAGATATCACAGTGATAAGGTTTCTCTCCTGTATGAATATATTTATGTCTAGATAAACTACTTGACCGAGAGAATAACTTACCACAGATATCACAGTGATGAGGTTTCTCTCCTGTATGAATACGTTTATGTGTCGCTAAATGCGCTGACAAAGAGAATGACTTTCCACAGATATCACAAGGATGAGGCTTCTCTCCAGTATGACTATATTTATGTACAGTTAATTGACCTGACTGAGAGAATGACTTTCCACATATATCACAGTGATGAGGCTTCTCTCCTGTATGACTATATTTATGTACAGTTAACTGACTTGACCAGGAGAATGACTTACTACAGATTTCACAGTGATAAGGTTTATTTCCTGTATGAATATATTTGTGTAGAGTTAAACTACTCGACTGAGAGAATGACTTACCACAGATATCACAGTGATGAGGCTTCTCTCCTGTATGACTATATTTATGTACAGTTAATCGACTCGGCACAGAGAATGATTTACCACAGATTTCACAGTGATAAGGTTTTTCTCCTGTATGAATACGTATGTGTTCAGCTAAATTGCTCCGCGCAGCGAATGGTTTACCACAGATATCACAGTGATGAGGTTTCTCTCCTGTATGACTATATTTATGTACAGTTAATTGACCTGACTGAGAGAATGACTTCCCACATATATCACAGTGATAAGGTTTTTCTCCTGTATGAATACGTATGTGTTCAGTTAAATTGATTGGCGCAGCGAATGACTTACCACAGATATCACAGTGATGACGCTTCTCTCTGGTATGAATACGTTTATGTGTAGTTAAATGCGCTGACAAAGAGAATGACTTTCCACAGATATCACAGTGATGAGGTTTCTCTCCTGTATGAATACGTATGTGTTCAGTTAAGTCACCCTTACACGAGAATGATTTACCACAGATATCACAGTGACGGGGTTTCTCTCCTGTATGGACAGATTTGTGTCTACTTAAACTACTTGACATAGAAAATGATTTACCACAGATGTCACACTGATGAGGCTTCTCTCCTGTATGAATACGTATGTGTTTAGTTAAGAAACCCAACACAGAGAATGATTTACCACAGTTATCACAGTCGTATGATGATTTTTTGTTCCTCCTTGACATCTCTTCAGGTAAAAATATTTTTGCACAGCAGAAAATAAAGATGTTTTTTCTTGGTCTTCTTTTTATAGTTTATTCCTAATAAATATTTTCAAAGTTAAATTTCCATCAACTTTGATTTTTGTTGACACCTGAAAATGATGCAAATTCCTTTATAGATTTACCCAAGTTTAATAAGAATACTATATCTTCTTCTACACTTTCCAGATAGTGAGGAGATAAATTATTTAATGAACCTCAGTTCAGAAGAAATACTTCACTGTAAGTCATCAAATGCTGATATAAAAAGACTTATATGAATACTGTGTAAAATGTTGTGTTAGTTTTTGAAAGATATTGTTGTTGTATCCGAAGTTAAAATTTCTCTTCTGTCAATGTCATGTGATATTCTGAAATAGCAGAGAAAACAAAATAAGATATGGAGAATGTTGAAATGTGATTCAATAATGGAAATTTTACATTTCTATATTGATAAACTGTATATATAAACTTTCAGCTGAATAATTAAACTTTTCAATGTGTAAAAGTGTATTATACATCATGTGTGTGCATATATATTATATATACATTATATGCCAGCGTACAAGTCAATATTTATAGGCTAAAAATCTCACCTGCTCAGTTTCCTAGAAAATGAGTCATTTCCGACTGATTTTGAGGTTAGGTTTGTTGGAAACACGAAAACAAACTAGGAAAATTAACAATTTCCCACCTGACGACTGACAGGTGGTTTTGCTGTAAATTTACCTTAAATTAAAACAGATTTAGGCTAACATGTAGACAGATTTAATTAACTTTAAACAACAAAGTACAGCTGAATATAAACTATATATTATAATACAAGGTAGTGAACAACATGATTAAATAGACGGAGGTAATTTAAATAATAAGGACACTCATAATAACAATCTATTTTATATCACATGTAACAGTAGAATCTAGCTATTGTAAAATAAGACAACATTTCAGTCTAGAAGTATTTTCCTGTATATAAAAGTGACGAGGAAGAAATATGTCCAAAGTTGTTAAATATTTTCACTTGTATATAATTACTGTATCGTTGAAAGGTTCACATAATTCTATTATTTACACACATTATTATAGACTTCAAGTAAATCTTTCTCAACTTACCCTCTTCACATGTAATCAATGTGTTGTCTTCTTATATTTTATTAAACAACCAAAGAAATAATCTTCTTGTTGTTGTTGAATAAGAATTTCCAAAGATTTTATCAGCTTTTCTTTGTCCGCCATTAACGTTGGTGTATCTTCTTATTCTTTAGCCACAGATTCGTATCTTGTCACGATGAAGCTGTTAAGCTAGCTTTCTTTGTTTAAGGTATATGTTCCTCGTTGTCTTTCCCATTTGCCTCTCTACGCATGTGTATCTGTTTATATATATATATATTAGGCATTGGTAAAATATAACGTCCGGGAAAGTGAAACTAATTTTTATGACAAGTGAATGTGTTTGTTTGTTTTTTTTTTTACACTGAAAATTACGATACAGTTTGTTTATTTACAACAGGTCTCTATAGTGATATGGTGTTAATTAGTATTGCGTGTGTGATTACTTTCTCTTATATATATATGTGTGGGTGTGTATATGTGTGTATATATATATGTGTGTCCGTATGTATATATATATATGTCTGTTTGTATATATATATGTGTTTGTGTCATCATCATCGTTTAGATGTTTTTGTAATATCTTGCCAAAGTTGGCACCAACTTTCTGTCCCCCAAAGGAATTAAGGCCGGGTCATAAGAAGGACAGAGAATGATAAAGGATTTGGGTCAGAGATATTGAGGAAATTCAAGGTGGCATTTACCTCCATGATGTTGTTGTGCACCAACGGAACTTTGTCGATCCTGAAGACCCTAATGTGCACACACAACTCATAGAGAACACTTGGAGCCGTGCGAAGAAAAAGCTCCGTCGACAACATGGGACAAGCGACGATTTATTCCCCTCGTATTTAGCTGAATTTCTTTGGCGGCAGAGAGTTGGTGCCAACAAATTTGGCGAGATGATCAACTGTATTTCAGCTATTTATACGGTCTAATAAGGATGTTGATAAGGTAAGTATAATTTTCCGTACACACAATACACAAAAAAAGAAAAAGAAAAAATAATCACACACGCAATACTAAAAAACAAACACATTCACTTGTCATAAAAATTAGTTTCACTTTCCCGGACGTTATATTTTACCAATGCCTATGTATTAATTCAAAATATAAATAAATATAGACATAAACGTAATAAAAATATATTTTATTATATATATTTCGGAGGTACTGTGCTGTTTTTTTTCAGTACGTCCTCATCTGATAAAATATATAAATTGATGTGTGACATATCTTAACTGTGCTGATGGTTCAATTCCAGCATTGGCAGTATATATATATATATATATATATATATATATATATATATATATATGTGTGTGTGTGTGTGTGTGTATGTATATATATATATGTGTATATATATATATATACACGTGTGTATATATATATATATATATATATATATATACACGTGTGTGTATGTGTGAGTATATATATATATATTTCGTTTTTTAATGCTTTGCAAGATTATTTTTACCTGAAAACTTATGTTGAAACAGATATTGTTATACTTTGGGAGGGTCATTCTGCCAATTAAAACACACACTCCCGTTGTTTTTCAATTCAATTTATTATAAATTTCAGGTTGGTTGGTTTAATAACCGGATGGTTGTTTATATATTGCCAAAGCCCTTTCGTCACACACTGTGACCTCCTCATTGACTGGTTTCTTATTTTGTGTCTCTCCTGTCCTACACCAACTTGTTTTATTGAACGCTGTAACACCAGAGGACTGTGTCATTCCCATTGGGAGATTTCGTTGAGTCAGGTCTGCCTTTATCATTTCATCCCACGTCTTCTCTAGGTGCTTCCTGTAGCCTTTAAAGTCCTGCACCACTTTAAACAGCTGTCATCCTTCATGTGCATCCTATGACCATACCACCAGTCTTCTACCCTGCACACAGCATTTGATCCCTCTTATGCCCTGTTTTGCCCCTAATACATATACACTTTGCCGTTCATGTACAACTTTGTTACACATCCATCTGATCATATAGACTTTGTTTCTTTCCAATCTCCATAGGACCTCAGTACTCAGAGCCCATATTTTGCTACCATGTAGCATTGCTGAGTGCACACAGGCATTGTAAAGTTTGCTTTTTATCTAGAGTGAGAGACCTTTTGTAGTTAACAGTTGCAGCAGCTCCCTCAACATTTTCTAACCTGTTCTTATCCTTGCAACTCTGCTTTATGCACAGCCTCCTCCTCAGCTGATTTTGTTCCCAAGATAGAAGCTATCAGCAATTTTTATGGGGTGTTCTGTGCATTTAAGGGCACCTGCTATGTGAAGGTCTTTGCCAACTTCCCTTGCACAGCGTTCACATATCAAGTTTTTTTTTCTTGTGATCCTGCCAGTTTTCTCACTACATCACGTGTGTACCCACTATCTGCATTTGGTACACTAGATACAATTCCTACCTACTCCTTTCCTGCACACTAAGCAGAGCCATTTCCCAGAGTATAATATTTGGTTAAAATATATTTTATAACACCCCAAAAAATGTTTCTTGTCAGTAAAGAACTAACATCCAATACATTTTACACTATGTATCATCTATTGACAATATGACATTTTAATAAAATGAGAGTTCTCTGATCATTATTTTACAAATATATTTACCCGTGAAGTGCGAAAGGTTGGCGACCATTGCTCTATGTAGAGTGGTTGGTTTCAGGAAGGGGCATCCAGTCATAGAATCTATGTCAAAAAAAGATTGAGAGGACCCTGCAGCTATGTGAAGGGCATGACAACCTCTCCAGTGTTGGTGATACAAAATTGCATGCTCACCCAACAGACAAATATGACAGCATAGACCTTTGAGTGATGACAAATATTCACTTCAAAACCCCCAATGTCCATTCAGTCTACAACATTATGGGATAGAGGGTCCCTTACTCATACACAACAGGAAATCTGGGTGTTGCCCTCTAAATATTTCTTGTGGCCAGCTACAGCATTATGTCATGGGATAGAGGGTCCCTCAATTATACACTACAACAGGGAACGTGGTTGTTGCCAAAAATAAAATTTAAGAAGACAACTATCAGATATGAGAATAACTTTAATCCCATTTAAAAATAAAATTAAAAAAATAGGAAAACAATATTTAGAAGCTGTAGAAATACTAAGGGTTTCCTTGTGATATTAGTTGACAATAAGTTTATATATGTAACATGAAGTAACATTGCCAAGTTAGAATGTTTGTTTGTTTTTCTCTATTTAAGTCACTGGTAGGGCTTTCATCAGTGTCTCTTCTCTTATGTACATTTAAATTACTGCGACAGACAAAAGATTTCCCACAGATTACACATTTGAAGGGTTTGGCTTCTCTCCTGTATGTATATATTTGTGTTTAGCTAAGCTACTTCACTGCGGGAATAACTTACCACAGTTATCACAGTGATGAGGTTTCTCTCCTGTATGAATATGTATGTGTTCAGGTAAGTGACATGACAGTGAGAATGATTTACCTCAGACTTCAGTGATAAGGTTTTTTTCCTGCATGACTATATTTGGGTTGAGTTAAGTGATGATTTAGAGAGATTTATTTACCACAGATATCACAGTGATAAGGCTTCTCTCCTGTATGAATGGATTTATGTTGAGTTAAACTACTTGACTGAGAGAATGACTTACCACAGATATATCAGTGATGAGGCTTTTCTCCTGTATGAAGACGTATATGTCTAGTTAACTGATCAGCTCGAGAGAATGATTTACCACAGATATCACAGGAATGAGGCTTCTCGCCTGTATGAATACGCTTATGTGTAGTTAAATGCGATGACAAAGAGAATGACTTTCCACAGATATCACAAGGATGAGGCTTCTCTCCAGTATGAGTATATTTATGTACAGTTAATTGACCTGACTGAGAGAATGACTTACCACAGATATCACAGTGATGAGGCTTCTCTCCTGTATGACTATATTTATGTAGAGTTAAACTACTCGAGTGAGAGAATGACTTACTACAGATATCACAGTGATGAGGTTTTTCTCCTGTATGAATACGTATGTGTTCAGTTAAATTGCTCGGCGCAGCGAATGACTTACCACAGATATCACAGTGATAAGGCTTCTCTCCTGTATGAATGTATTTATGTCGAGTTAAACTACTCGAGTGAGAGAATGACTTACCACAGATTTCACAGTGATGAGGCTTCTCTCCTGTATGACTATATTTATGTACAGTTAACCGACCTGACTGAGAGAATGACTTACCACAGATTTCACAGTGATAAGGTTTTTCTCCTGTATGAATACGTATGTGTTCAGTTAAATTGCTCGGCACAGCGAATGATTTACCACAGATATCACAGTGATAAGGTTTTTCTCCTGTATGAATACGTATGTGTTCAGTTAAATTGCTTCGCGCAGCGAATGATTTACCACAGATATCACAGTGATGAGGTTTCTCTCCTGTATGACTAGATTTATGTAGAGTTAAACTACTCGAATGAGAGAATGACTTACCACAGATTTCACAGTGATAAGGTTTTTCTCCTGTATGAATACGTATGTGTTCAGTTAAATTGCTCGCCGCAGCGAGTAACTTACCACAGATATCACAGTGATAAGGTTTTTCTCCTGTATGAATACGTATGTGTTCAGTTAAATTGCTCCGCGCAGCGAATGATTTACCACAGATATCACAGTGATGAGGTTTCTCTCCTGTATGACTAGATTTATGTAGAGTTAAACTACTCGACTGAGAGAATGACTTACCACAGATATCACAGTGATAAGGTTTATTTCCTGTATGAAGATATTTGTGTCGAGTTAAACTACTCGACTGAGAGAATGACTTACCACAGATATTACATTCATGAGGTTTCTCTCCTGTATGAATGAATTTATGTCTAGTTAAGTGATCATTTCGAGAGAATGATTCACCACAGATATCACATTGATGAGCTTTCCCTCCTGTATGAATGAATTTATGTCTAGTTAAGTGAGCATTTTGAGAGAATGATTCAGCACAGATATCACAGTGATGAGCTTTCCCTCCTGTATGAAGGAATTTATGTCTAGTTAAGTGAGCATTTTGAGAGAATGATTCACCACAGATATCACATTGATGAGCTTTCCCTCCTGTATGAATGAATTTATGTCTAGTTAAGTGAGCATTTTGAGAGAATGATTTACCACAGATATCACAGTGATGAGGCTTCTCTCCTGTATGACTATATTTATGTACAGTTAATTGACCTGACTGAGAGAATGACTTTCCACAGATATCACAGAGATGAGGCTTCTCTCCTGTATGAATATATTTATGTACAGTTAACTGACTTGACCGGGAGAATGACTTCCCACAGATTTCACAGTGATAAGGTTTCTTTCCTGTATGAATATATTTATGTTTAGATAAACTACTTGGTTGAGAAAATGATTCACCACAGATATCACAGTGATGAGGCTTCTCTCCTGTATGAATATATTTATGTACAGTTAACTGACCTGACTGGGAGAATGACTTCCCACAGATTTCACAGTGATGACGCTTCTCTCCGGTATGAATACGTTTATGTGTAGTTAAATGCGCTGACAAAGAGAATGACTTTCCACAGATATCACAGTGATGAGATTTCTCTCCTGTATGAATACGTATGTGTTTAGTTAAGTCACCCTTACACGAGAATGATTTACCACAGATATCACAGTGACGGGGTTTCTCTCCTGTATGGACAGATTTGTGTCTACTTAAACTACTTGACATAGAAAATGATTTACCACAGATGTCACACTGATGAGGCTTCTCTCCTGTATGAATACGTATGTGTTTAGTTAAGTAACCCGACACAGAGAATGATTTACCACAGATATCACAGTCGTATGATGATTTTTTGTTCCTCTTTGACATCTCTTCAGGAAAAAATATTTTTGCACAGCAGAAAATAAAGATGTTTTTTCTTGGTCTTCTTTTTATAGTTTATTCCTAATAAATATTTTCAAAGTTAAATTTCCATCAACTTTGATTTTTGTTGACACCTGAAAATGATGCAAATTCCTTTATAGATTTACCCAAGTTTAATAAGATTACTATATCTTCTTGTACACTTTCCAGATAGTGAGAAGATAAATTATTTAATGAACCTCAGTTCAGAAGAAATATTTCACTGTAAGTCATCAAATGCTGATATAAAAAGACTTACATGAATACTGTGTAAAATGTTGTGTTAGTTTTTGAAAGATATTGATGTTGTATCCGAAGTTAAAATTTCTCTTCTGTCAATGTCATGTGATATTCTGAAATAGCAGAGAAAACAAAATAAGTTATGGAGAATGTTGAAATGTGATTCAATAATGGAAATTTTACATTTCTATATTGATAAACTGTATATATAAACTTTCAGCTGAATAATTAAACTTTTCAATGTGTAAAAGTGTATTATACATCATTGGTGTGTATATATATTATAAGACCCGTCCCACCCTTGCAAGCAGGGAAAAGCGGACGTAAAATGATGATGATGATGATGATACAGTATATGCCAGCGTACAAGTCAATATTTATAGGCTAAAAATCTCACCTGCTCAGTTTCCTAGAAAATTAGTCATTTCCGACTGATTTTGAGGTTAGGTTTGTTGGAAACACGAAAAATAACTGGGAAAATTAACAATTTCCCACCGGACGACCGACATGTGCTTTTACTGTAAATTTACCTTAAATTAAAACAGATTTAGGCTAACATGTAGACAGATTTAATTAACTTTAAACAACAAAGTACAGCTGAATATAAACTATATATTATAATACAAGGTAGTGAAGAACATGATTAAATAGACGGAGGTAATTTAAATAATAAAGACACTCATAATAACAATCTATTTTATATCACATGTAACAGTAGAATCTAGCTATTGTAAAATAAGACAACATTTCAGTCTAGAAGTATTTTCCTGTATATAAAAGTGACGAGGAAGAAATATGTCCAAAGTTGTTAAATATTTTCACTTGTATATAATTACTGTATCGTTGAAAGGTTCACATAATTCTATTATTTACACACATTATTATAGACTTCAAGTAAATCTTTCTCAACTTACCCTCTTCACATGTAATCAATGTGTTGACTTCTTATATTTTATTAAACAACCAAAGAAATAATCTTCTTGTTGTTGAATAAGAATTTTCAAAAATTTTATCAGCTTTTCTTTGTCCGCCATTAACGTTGGTGTATCTTCTTATTCTTTAGCCACAGATTCGTATCTTGTCACGATTAAGCAGTTAAGCTAGCTTTCTTTGTTTAAGGTATGTGTTCCTCGTTGTCTTTCCCATTTGTATGTGTGTGTATATATATATATATATATATATATATATATTTGTGTGTGATAATTCAAAATATAAATAAATATACACATTAACGTAATAAAAATATATTTTATTATATATATTTCGGAGGTACTGTGCTGTTTTTTTCAGTACGTCCTCATCTGATAAAATATATAAATTGATGTGTGACATATCTTAACTGTGCTGATGGTTCAATTCCAGCATTGGCAGTATATATATATATATATGTGTGTGTGTGTGTATGTATATATATATGTGTATATATATATATATATATATACACGTGTGTGTATGTGTGAGTATATATATATATATATTTCGTTTTTTAATGCTTTGCGAGATTATTTTTACCTGAAAACTTACGTTGAAACAGATATTGTTATACTTTGGGAGGGTCATTCTGCCAATTAAAACACACACTCCCGTTGTTTTTCAATTCAATTTATTATAAATTTCAGGTTGGTTGGTTTAATAACCGGATGGTTGTTTATATATTGCCAAAGCCCTTTCGTCACACACTGTGACCTCCTCATTGACTGGTTTCTTATTTTGTGTCTCTCCTGTCCTACACCAACTTGTTTTATTGAACGCTGTAACACCAGAGGACTGTGTCATTCCCATTGGGAGATTTCGTTGAGTCAGGTCTGCCTTTATCATTTCATCCCACGTCTTCTCTAGGTGCTTCCTGTAGCCTTTAAAGTCCTGCACCACTTTAAACAGCTGTCATCCTTCATGTGCATCCTATGACCATACCACCAGTCTTCTACCCTGCACACAGCATTTGATCCCTCTTATGCCCCTAATACATATACACTTTGCTGTTCATGTACAACTTCGTTACACAGCCATCTGATCATATAGAATTTGTTTCTTTCCAATCTCCATAGGACCTCAGTACTCAGAGCCCATATTTTGCTACCATGTAGCATTGCTGAGTGCACACAGGCATTGTCAAGTTTGCTTTTTATCTAGAGTGAGAGACCTTTTGTAGTTAACAGTTGCAGCAGCTCCCTCAACTTTTTCCAACCCGCTCTTATCCTTGCAACTCTACTTTATGCACAATCTCCTCCTCAGCTGATTTTGTTCCCAAGATAGAAGCTATCAGCAATTTTTGGGGGTCTTCTGTGCATTTAAGGGCGCCTGCTATGTGAAGGTCTTTGCCTACTTCCCTTGTGCAGCGTTCACATATCAAGTTGGTTTTTCTTGTGATCCTGCCAGTTTTCTCACTACATCACTTGTGTACCCACTATCTGCATTTGGTACACTAGATACAATTCCTACCTACTCCTTTCCTGCACACTAAGCAGAGCCATTTCCCAGAGTATAATATTTGGTTAAAATATATTTTATAACACCCCTAAAAAATGTTTCTCGTCAGTAAAGAACTAACATCCAATACATTTTACACATATGTATCATCTATTGACAATATGACATTTTAATAAAATGAGAGTTCTCTGATCATTATTTTACAAATGTATTTATCCGTGAAGTGCGAATGGTTGGCGACCATTGCTCTATGTAGAGTGGTTGGTTTTAGGAAGGGGCATCCAGTCATAGAATCTATGTCAAAAAAAGATTGAGAGGACCCTGCAGCTATGTGAAGGGCACAACAACCTCTCCAGTGTTGGTGATACAAAATTGCATCCTCACCCAACAGACAAATATGACAGCATAGACCTTTGAGTGATGACAAATATTCACTTCAAAACCCCCAATGTCCATTCAGTCTACAACATTATGGGATAGAGGGTCCCTTACTCATACACAACAGGAAATGTGGGTGTTGCCCTCTAAATATTTCTTGTGGCCAGCTACAGTATTAGGTCATGGGATAGAGGGTCCCTCAATTATACACTACAACAGGAAACGTGGGTGTTGCCAAAAAATAAATTTAAGAAGACAACTATCAGATATGAGAACTACTTTAATCCCATTTAAAAATAAAATAAAAAAAATAGAAAACAATATTTAGAAGCTGTAGAAATAATAAGGGTTTCCTTGTGATATTAGTTGACAATAAGTTTATATATGTAACATGAAGGACATGTTACATTGCCAAGTTAAAATGTTTGTTTGTTTTTCTCTATTTAAGTCACTGGTAGGGCTTTCATCAGTGTCTCTTCTCTTATGTGCATTTAAATTACTGCGACAGACAAAAGATTTCCCACACATTACACTTTTGAACGGTTTGGCTTCTCTCCTGTATGTATATATTTGTGTTTAGCTAAGCTACTTACCACAGTTATCACAGTGATGAGGTTTCTCTCCTGTATGAATATGTATGTGTTCAGGTAAGTGACATGACAGTGAGAATGATTTACCACAGACTTCAGTGATAAGGTTTTTTTCCTGTATGACTATATTTGTGTTGAATTAAGTGATGATTTAGAGGGGATTATTTACCACAGATATCACAGTGATGACGCTTCTCTCCTGTATGAACGTATTTATGTTGAGTTAAACTACTTGACTGAGAGAATGACTTAACACAGATATATCAGTGATGAGGTTTCTCTCCTGTATGAAGACGTATATGTCTAGTTAACTGATCAGCTCGAGAGAATGATTTACCACAGATATCACAGGAATGAGGCTTCTCTCCTGTATGAATACGTTTATGTCTAGTTAAATGCGCTGACAAAGAGAATGACTTTCCACAGATATCACAAGGATGAGGCTTCTCGCCAGTATGACTATATTTATGAACAGTTAATTGACCTGACTGAGAGAATGACTTTCCACAGATATCACAGTGATGAGGCTTCTCTCCTGTATGACTATATTTATGTACAGTTAACTGACTTGACAGGGAGAATGACTTCCCACAGATTTCACAGTGATAAGGTTTCTTTCCTGTGTGAATATATTTATGTTTAGATAAAATACTTGGTTGAGAGAATGACTTACCACAGATATCACATTCATGAGGTTTCTCTCCTGTATGAATGTATTTATGTGTAGTTAAGTGATCATTTCGAGAGAATGATTCACCACAGATATCACAGTGATGAGGCTTCTCTCCTGTATGAATATATTTATGTTTAGATAAACTACTTGACTGAGAGAATGACTTACCACAGATATCAGTGATGAGGCTTCTCTCCTGTATGAATACGTTTATGTGTAGTTAATTGACCTGACTGAGAGAATGACTTTCTACAGATATCACAGTGATGAGGCTTCTCTCCTGTATGACTATATTTATGTACAGTTAACTGACTTGACAGGGAGAATGACTTCCCACAGATTTCACAGTGATAAGGTTTCTTTCCTGTATGAATATATTTATGTTTAGATAAAATACTTGGTTGAGAGAATGACTTACCACAGATATCACATTCATGAGGTTTCTCTCCTGTATGAATGTATTTATGTGTAGTTAAGTGATCATTTCGAGAGAATGATTCACCACAGATATCACAGTGATGAGGCTTCTCTCCTGTATGAATATATTTATGTTTAGATAAACTACTTGACTGAGAGAATGACTTACCACAGATATCACAGTGATGAGGCTTCTCTCCTGTATGAATACGTTTATGTGTAGTTAAATGTGCTGACGAAGAGAATGACTTTCCACAGATATCACAAGGATGAGGCTTCTCTCCAGTATGACTATATTTATGTACAGTTAATTGACCTGACTGAGAGAATGATTTACCACAGATATCACAGTGATGAGGCTTCTCTCCTGTATGAAGATATTTATGTACAGTTAATTGACCTGACTGAGAGAATGACTTTCCACAGATATCACAGTGATGAGGCTTCTCTCCTGTATGACTATATTTATGTACAGTTAAGTGACTTGACCGGGAGAATGACTTCCCACAGATTTCACAGCGATAAGGTTTCTTTCCTGTATGAATATATTTATGTTTAGATAAACAACTTGACTGAGAGAATGACTTACCACAGATATCACATTCATGAGGTTTCTCTCCTGTATGAATACGTATGTGTCTAGTTAAGTCACCCTTACACGAGAATGATTTACCACAGATATCACAGTGATGGGGTTTCTCTCCTGTATGGACAGATTTGTGTCTACTTACACTACTTGACATAGAAAATGATTTACCACAGATGTCACACTGATGAGGCTTCTCTCCTGTATGAATACCTATGTGTTTAGTTAAGTAACCCAACAC
>OZ024766.1:3174349-3216849 GCA_964016885.1 Eledone cirrhosa
AAAGGTGGGGGATAAGGTAGGGAAATAGTTGTTGGTGGACAGGTAATGGAAGACAGCCTTCCAGAGAAAGGTGGAGGGTAAGGTAGGGAAATAGTTGTTGGTGGACAGGTAATGGAAGACAGCCTTCCAGAGAAAGGTGGGGGATAAGGTAGGTAAATAGTTGTTGGTGGACAGGTAATGGAAGACAGACTTCAAGAGAAAGGTGGGGGATAAGGTAGGGAAATAGTTGTTGGTGGACAGGTAATGGAAGACAGCCTTCCAGAGAAAGGTGGAGGATAAGGTAGGGAAATAGTTGTTGGTGGACAGGAAATAGAAGACAGCCTTCCAGAGAAAGGTGGAGGATAAGGTAGGTAAATAGTTGTTGGTGGACAGGAAATGGAAGACAGCCTTCCAGAGAAAGGTGGAGGATAAGGTAGGTAAATAGTTGTTGGTGGACAGGAAATGGAAGATAGCCTTCCAGAGAAAGGTGGGGGATAAGGTAGGGAAATAGTTGTTGGTGGACAGGAAATGGAAGACAGCCTTCCAGAGAAAGGTGAGGGATAAGGTAGGGAAATAGTTGTTGGTGGTCAGGAAATGGAAGACAGCCTTCCAGAGAAAGGTGGAGGGTAAGGTAGGGAAATAGTTGTTGGTGGACAGGTAATGGAAGACAGCCTTCCAGAGAAAGGTGGGGGATAAGGTAGGGAAATAGTTGTTGGTGGACAGGTAATGGAAGACAGCTTTCCAGAGAAAGGTGGAGGATAAGGTGGGTAAATAGTTGTTGGTGGACAGGAAATAGAAGACAGCCTTCCAGAGAAAGGTGGAGGGTAAGGTAGGAAAATAGTTGTTGGTGGACAGGAAATAGAAGACAGCCTTCCAGAGAAAGGTGGAGGATAAGGTAGGTAAATAGTTGTTGGTGGACAGGAAATAGAAGACAGCCTTCCAGAGAAAGGTGGAGGATAAGGTAGGTAAATAGTTGTTGGTGGACAGGTAATGGAAGACAGCTTTCCAGAGAAAGGTGGAGGATAAGGTGGGTAAATAGTTGTTGGTGGACAGGAAATAGAAGACAGCCTTCCAGAGAAAGGTGGAGGGTAAGGTAGGGAAATAGTTGTTGGTTGACAGGAAATGGAAGACAGACTTCCAGAGAAAGGTGGGGGATAAGGTAGGTAAATAGTTGTTGGTGGACAGGAAATAGAAGACAGCCTTCCAGAGAAAGGTGGAGGATAAGGTAGGTAAATAGTTGTTGGTGGACAGGAAATAGAAGACAGCCTTCCAGAGAAAGGTGGAGGATAAGGTAGGTAAATAGTTGTTGGTGGACAGGTAATGGAAGACAGCTTTCCAGAGAAAGGTGGAGGATAAGGTGGGTAAATAGTTGTTGGTGGACAGGAAATAGAAGACAGCCTTCCAGAGAAAGGTGGAGGGTAAGGTAGGGAAATAGTTGTTGGTTGACAGGAAATGGAAGACAGACTTCCAGAGAAAGGTGGGGGATAAGGTAGGTAAATAGTTGTTGGTGGACAGGAAATAGAAGACAGCCTTCCAGAGAAAGGTGGAGGATAAGGTAGGTAAATAGTTGTTGGTGGACAGGAAATAGAAGACAGCCTTCCAGAGAAAGGTGGGGGATAAGGTAGGGAAATAGTTGTTGGTGGACAGGTAATGGAAGACAGCCTTCCAGAGAAAGGTGGGGGATAAGGTAGGTAAATAGTTGTTGGTGGACAGGTAATGGAAGACAGACTTCCAGAGAAAGGTGGGGGATAAGGTAGGGAAATAGTTGTTGGTGGACAAGTAATGGAAGACAGCCTTCCAGAGAAAGGTGGAGGATAAGGTAGGGAAATAGTTGTTGGTGGACAGGAAATAGAAGACAGCCTTCCAGAGAAAGGTGGAGGATAAGGTAGGTAAATAGTTGTTGGTGGACAGCAAATGGAAGACAGCCTTCCAGAGAAAGGTGGAGGATAAGGTAGGTAAATAGTTGTTGGTGGACAGGAAATGGAAGATAGCCTTCCAGAGAAAGGTGGGGGATAAGGTAGGGAAATAGTTGTTGGTGGACAGGAAATGGAAAACAGCCTTCCAGAGAAAGGTGAGGGATAAGGTAGGGAAATAGTTGTTGGTGGTCAGGAAATGGAAGACAGCCTTCCAGAGAAAGGTGGAGGGTAAGGTAGGGAAATAGTTGTTGGTGGACAGGTAATAGAAGACAGCCTTCCAGAGAAAGGTGGAGGGTAAGGTAGGGAAATAGTTGTTGGTGGACAGGTAATGGAAGACAGCCTTCCAGAGAAAGGTGGAGGGTAAGGTAGGGAAATAGTTGTTGGTGGACAGGTAATGGAAGACAGCTTTCCAGAGAAAGGTGGAGGATAAGGTTGGGAAATAGTTGTTGGTGGACAGGTAATGGAAGACAGCCTTCCAGAGAAAGGTGGAGGGTAAGGTAGGGAAATAGTTGTTGGTGGACAGGTAATGGAAGACAGCCTTCCAGAGAAAGGTGGAGGGTAAGGTAGGGAAATAGTTGTTGGTGGACAGGTAATAGAAGACAGCCTTCCAGAGAAAGGTGGAGGGTAAGGTAGGGAAATAGTTGTTGGTGGACAGGTAATAGAAGACAGCCTTCCAGAGAAAGGTGGAGGGTAAGGTAGGGAAATAGTTGTTGGTGGACAGGAAATAGAAGACAGCCTTCCAGAGAAAGGTGGAGGATAAGGTTGGGAAATAGTTGTTGGTGGACAGGTAATGGAAGACAGCCTTCCAGAGAAAGGTGGAGGGTAAGGTAGGGAAATAGTTGTTGGTGACAGGTAATGGAAGACAGCCTTCCAGAGAAAGGTGGGGGATAAGGTAGGGAAATAGTTGTTGGTGGACAGGTAATGGAAGACAGCCTTCCAGAGAAAGGTGGGGGATAAGGTAGGTAAATAGTTGTTGGTGGACAGGTAATGGAAGACAGACTTCCAGAGAAAGGTGGGGGATAAGGTAGGGAAATAGTTGTTGGTGGACAGGAAATGGAAGACAGCCTTCCAGAGAAAGGTGTAGGATAAGGTAGGTAAATAGTTGTTGGTGGACAGGTAATGGAAGACAGCTTTCCAGAGAAAGGTGGAGGATAAGGTAGGTAAATAGTTGTTGGTGGACAGGAAATAGAAGACAGCCTTCCAGAGAAAGGTGGAGGGTAAGGTAGGGAAATAGTTGTTGGTGGACAGGAAATGGAAGACAGCCTTCCAGAGAAAGGTGGAGGGTAAGGTAGGGAAATAGTTGTTGGTGGACAGGAAATAGAAGACAGCCTTCCAGAGAAAGGTGGGGGATAAGGTAGGGAAATAGTTGTTGGTGGACAGGTAATGGAAGACAGCCTTCCAGAGAAAGGTGTAGGATAAGGTAGGTAAATAGTTGTTGGTGGACAGGTAATGGAAGACAGCTTTCCAGAGAAAGGTGGAGGATAAGGTAGGTAAATAGTTGTTGGTGGACAGGAAATAGAAGACAGCCTTCCAGAGAAAGGTGGAGGGTAAGGTAGGGAAATAGTTGTTGGTGGACAGGAAATGGAAGACAGCCTTCCAGAGAAAGGTGGAGGGTAAGGTAGGGAAATAGTTGTTGGTGGACAGGAAATAGAAGACAGCCTTCCAGAGAAAGGTGGGGGATAAGGTAGGGAAATAGTTGTTGGTGGACAGGTAATGGAAGACAGCCTTCCAGAGAAAGGTGAGGGATAAGGTAGGGAAATAGTTGTTGGTGGTCAGGAAATGGAAGACAGCCTTCCAGAGAAAGGTGGAGGGTAAGGTAGGGAAATAGTTGTTGGTGGACAGGTAATGGAAGACAGCCTTCCAGAGAAAGGTGGGGGATAAGGTAGGGAAATAGTTGTTGGTGGACAGGTAATGGAAGACAGCCTTCCAGAGAAAGGTGGGGCTAAGGTTGGGAAATAGTTGTTGGTGGACAGGTAATGGAAGACAGCCTTCCAGAGAAAGGTGGGGGATAAGGTAGGGAAATAGTTGTTGGTGGACAGGTAATGGAAGACAGCCTTCCAGAGAAAGGTGGAGGGTAAGGTAGGGAAATAGTTGTTGGTGGACAGGTAATGGAAGACAGCCTTCCAGAGAAAGGTGGAGGATAAGGTAGGGAAATAGTTGTTGGTGGACAGGAAATAGAAGACAGCCCTCCAGAGAAAGGTGGGGGATAAGGTAGGGAAATAGTTGTTGGTGGACAGGTAATGGAAGACAGCCTTCCAGAGAAAGGTGGGGGATAAGGTAGGTAAATAGTTGTTGGTGGACAGGTAATGGAAGACAGACTTCAAGAGAAAGGTGGGGGATAAGGTAGGGAAATAGTTGTTGGTGGACAGGTAATGGAAGACAGCCTTCCAGAGAAAGGTGGAGGATAAGGTAGGGAAATAGTTGTTGGTGGAAAGGAAATAGAAGACAGCCTTCCAGAGAATGGTGGAGGATAAGGTAGGTAAATAGTTGTTGGTGGACAGGAAATGGAAGACAGCCTTCCAGAGAAAGGTGGAGGATAAGGTAGGTAAATAGTTGTTGGTGGACAGGAAATGGAAGATAGCCTTCCAGAGAAAGGTGGGGGATAAGGTAGGGAAATAGTTGTTGGTGGACAGGAAATGGAAGACAGCCTTCCAGAGAAAGGTGAGGGATAAGGTAGGGAAATAGTTGTTGGTGGTCAGGAAATGGAAGACAGCCTTCCAGAGAAAGGTGGAGGGTAAGGTAGGGAAATAGTTGTTGGTGGACAGGTAATGGAAGACAGCCTTCCAGAGAAAGGTGGGGGATAAGGTAGGGAAATAGTTGTTGGTGGACAGGAAATAGAAGACAGCCTTCCAGAGAAAGGTGGAGGATAAGGTAGGTAAATAGTTGTTGGTGGACAGGAAATAGAAGACAGCCTTCCAGAGAAAGGTGGAGGATAAGGTAGGTAAATAGTTGTTGGTGGACAGGTAATGGAAGACAGCTTTCCAGAGAAAGGTGGAGGATAAGGTGGGTAAATAGTTGTTGGTGGACAGGAAATAGAAGACAGCCTTCCAGAGAAAGGTGGAGGGTAAGGTAGGAAAATAGCTGTTGGTGGACAGGAAATGGAAGACAGCCTTCCAGAGAAAGGTGGAGGATAAGGTAGGGAAATAGTTGTTGGTGGACAGGAAATGGAAGACAGCCTTCCAGAGAAAGGTGAGGGATAAGGTAGGGAAATAGTTGTTGGTGGTCAGGAAATGGAAGACAGCCTTCCAGAGAAAGGTGGAGGGTAAGGTAGGGAAATAGTTGTTGGTGGACAGGTAATGGAAGACAGCCTTCCAGAGAAAGGTGGGGGATAAGGTAGGGAAATAGTTGTTGGTGGACAGGAAATAGAAGACAGCCTTCCAGAGAAAGGTGGAGGATAAGGTAGGTAAATAGTTGTTGGTGGACAGGAAATAGAAGACAGCCTTCCAGAGAAAGGTGGAGGATAAGGTAGGTAAATAGTTGTTGGTGGACAGGTAATGGAAGACAGCTTTCCAGAGAAAGGTGGAGGATAAGGTGGGTAAATAGTTGTTGGTGGACAGGAAATAGAAGACAGCCTTCCAGAGAAAGGTGGAGGGTAAGGTAGGAAAATAGCTGTTGGTGGACAGGAAATGGAAGACAGCCTTCCAGAGAAAGGTGGAGGATAAGGTAGGGAAATAGTTGTTGGTGGACAGGAAATAGAAGACAGCCTTCCAGAGAAAGGTGGAGGGTAAGGTAGGGAAATAGTTGTTGGTGGACAGGAAATAGAAGACAGCCTTCCAGAGAAAGGTGGAGGGTAAGGTAGGGAAATAGTTGTTGGTGGACAGGTAATGGAAGACAGCCTTCCAGAGAAAGGTGGGGGATAAGGTAGGGAAATAGTTGTTGGTGGACAGGTAATGGAAGACAGCCTTCCAGAGAAAGGTGAGGGATAAGGTAGGGAAATAGTTGTTGGTGGTCAGGAAATGGAAGACAGCCTTCCAGAGAAAGGTGGAGGGTAAGGTAGGGAAATAGTTGTTGGTGGACAGGTAATGGAAGACAGCCTTCCAGAGAAAGGTGGGGGATAAGGTAGGGAAATAGTTGTTGGTGGACAGGAAATAGAAGACAGCCTTCCAGAGAAAGGTGGAGGATAAGGTAGGTAAATAGTTGTTGGTGGACAGGAAATAGAAGACAGCCTTCCAGAGAAAGGTGGAGGATAAGGTAGGTAAATAGTTGTTGGTGGACAGGTAATGGAAGACAGCTTTCCAGAGAAAGGTGGAGGATAAGGTGGGTAAATAGTTGTTGGTGGACAGGAAATAGAAGACAGCCTTCCAGAGAAAGGTGGAGGGTAAGGTAGGAAAATAGCTGTTGGTGGACAGGAAATGGAAGACAGCCTTCCAGAGAAAGGTGGAGGATAAGGTAGGGAAATAGTTGTTGGTGGACAGGAAATAGAAGACAGCCTTCCAGAGAAAGGTGGAGGGTAAGGTAGGGAAATAGTTGTTGGTGGACAGGAAATAGAAGACAGCCTTCCAGAGAAAGGTGGAGGGTAAGGTAGGGAAATAGTTGTTGGTGGACAGGAAATAGAAGACAGCCTTCCAGAGAAAGGTGGAGGGTAAGGTAGGGAAATAGTTGTTGGTTGACAGGAAATGGAAGACAGACTTCCAGAGAAAGGTGGGGGATAAGGTAGGGAAATAGTTGTTGGTGGACAGGAAATAGAAGACAGCCTTCCAGAGAAAGGTGGAGGGTAAGGTAGGGAAATAGTTGTTGGTGGACAGGAAATAGAAGACAGCCTTCCAGAGAAAGGTGGAGGGTAAGGTAGGGAAATAGTTGTTGGTGGACAGGAAATAGAAGACAGCCTTCCAGAGAAAGGTGGAGGGTAAGGTAGGGAAATAGTTGTTGGTGGACAGGAAATAGAAGACAGCCTTCCAGAGAAAGGTGGAGGGTAAGGTAGGGAAATAGTTGTTGGTTGACAGGAAATGGAAGACAGACTTCCAGAGAAAGGTGGGGGATAAGGTAGGGAAATAGTTGTTGGTGGACAGGTAATAGAAGACAGCCTTCCAGAGAAAGGTGGAGGATAAGGTAGGGAAATAGTTGTTGGTGGACAGGAAATGGAAGACAGCCTTCCAGAGAAAGGTGGAGGGTAAGGTAGGTAAATAGTTGTTGGTGGACAGGTAATGGAAGACAGCCTTCCAGAGAAAGGTGGGGGATAAGGTAGGGAAATAGTTGTTGGTGGACAGGAAATAGAAGACAGCCTTCCAGAGAAAGGTGGAGGATAAGGTAGGTAAATAGTTGTTGGTGGACAGGAAATGGAAGACAGCCTTCCAGAGAAAGCTGGAGGATAAGGTAGAGAAATAGTTGTTGGTGGACAGGTAATGGAAGACGGCCTTCCAGAGAAAGGTGGAGGATAAGGTAGGGAAATAGTTGTTGGTGGACAGGTAATGGAAGACAGCCTTCCAGAGAAAGGTGGAGGATAAGGTAGGGAAATAGTTGTTGGTTGACAGGAAATGGAAGACAGCCTTCCAGAGAAAGGTGGGGGATAAGGTAGGGAAATAGTTGTTGGTGGACAGGTAATGGAAGACAGCCTTCCAGAGAAAGGTGGGGGATAAGGTAGGTAAATAGTTGTTGGTGGACAGGTAATGGAAGACAGCCTTCCAGAGAAAGGTGGAGGATAAGGTAGGGAAATAGTTGTTGGTGGACAGGTAATAGAAGACAGCCTTCCAGAGAAAGGTGGAGGGTAAGGTAGGGAAATAGTTGTTGGTGGACAGGTAATGGAAGACAGCCTTCCAGAGAAAGGTGGAGGATAAGGTAGGGAAATAGTTGTTGGTGGACAGGTAATGGAAGACAGCCTTCCAGAGAAAGGTGGAGGATAAGGTAGGGAAATAGTTGTTGGTGGACAGGAAATAGAAGACAGCCTTCCAGAGAAAGGTGGAGGGTAAGGTAGGGAAATAGTTGTTGGTTGACAGGAAATGGAAGACAGCCTTCCAGAGAAAGGTGGGGGATAAGGTAGGGAAATAGTTGTTGGTGGACAGGTAATGGAAGACAGCCTTCCAGAGAAAGGTGGAGGATAAGGTAGGGAAATAGTTGTTGGTGGACAGGAAATAGAAGACAGCCTTCCAGAGAAAGGTGGGGGATAAGGTAGGGAAATAGTTGTTGGTGGACAGGAAATGGAAGACAGCCTTCCAGAGAAAGGTGGAGGATAAGGTAGGTAAATAGTTGTTGGTGGACAGGAAATAGAAGACAGCCTTCCAGAGAAAGGTGGGGGATAAGGTAGGTAAATAGTTGTTGGTGGACAGGAAATGGAAGACAGCCTTCCAGAGAAAGGTGGGGGAGTTGTTCAGAGATGTGATAGAACAACTTGCTTTCACTATAGCTAAGAATACAAAATAAAGTTTCAAATATTACTGGGGATTAAGAGTTGAGAGAAAAACAATATTTAAATAGGGGAATTTTAATTAAATTATAACTAATTAAAGACATAATAATAATAACGGAGGAATCAATTATTAATTCTTTAAACATTCTGGCATTTAATAAGTGAGAGAAGTATATCTCTAGTATATTTTCTTCCTGCAGGAAATTTGTTAGATACAACAGAAATAAGTTCCCTGAAAAAAATCTTGTATTAAAAATACAACAATATTAAATTATCTCACCAATGTAAGATATAGTTATAGTGTTTGATGATTGTTATGACATTGTAATATCTTCTTTCATATGTAGATATATTTATGGTTAAAAAGACAATAGTTTCATACAATGATTTTTGACACTGATACTATTTCACTTCTGTATGAACAGATACATGTCTAGTTAATTTACTTTTTTGAGAGAATGATTCACCACAGATATCACACTGATGAGGTTTCTCTCCTGTATGAAGACGTATGTGTTGAGTTAAGTGACCTAACTGACAGAATGATTTACCACAGATGTCACAGCGATGAGGTTTCTCTCCTGTATGAATATATTTGTGTTTTGTTAAAGTATCTACCCGAGAGAATGATTTACCACAGATATCACACTGATGAGGTTTCTCACCTGTATGAATGCGCATGTGTTTGGTTAAGTTACTTGACTGAGTGAATGATTTACCACAGATATCACAGTGATGAGGTTTCTCTCCTGTATGACTATATTTGTGTATTGTTAACTGACCTAACTGAGAGAATGACTTTCCACAGATATTACAGTGATGAGGTTTCTCTCCTGTATGAGTACGTTTGTGTTTGGTTACGTCACTTGTACAAGAGAATGATTTATCACAGATATCACAGTGATGAGGTTTCTCTCCTGTATGAATATATTTGTGTATTGTTAAATGACCTAACTGAGAGAATGATTTTCCACAGATATCACAGGGATAAGGCTTCTCTCCTGTATGAATACGTTTGTGTCTAGTGACACCACTTATACAGGAGAATGATTTACCACAGATATCACAGTGATGAGGTTTCTCTCCTGTATGACAACGTTTGTGTTCGGTTACGTGACTTGTACAAGAGAAGGATTTACCACAAATATCACAGGGATATGGTTTCTCACCTGTATGACTACGCATGTGTCTAGTTAAATGACTTGTTCGAGAGAATGATTTACCACAGATATCACAGTGATGAGGTTTCTTTCTTCTATGAGCACGTCTGTGTCTAGTTAAATGACTTGTACAAGAGAATGATTTACCACAGATATCACAGCAGTATGATGATTTTCCTTCCTCTTCTGACATCTCTTCAAGAAAAAAATATCAATCTAAGTGTCTTCCCAGAACTTATTCTCTCAACACAATATATTGATATTGTTTCTTGGTTTTGTTTTTACAGTTTATTCCCAACAAATATTTCCTCTGTTAAATCTCCATCAGCTGTGCTCTTTGTTGACAAATTTCTTTGTAAATTTTTGCAACTTTACTAAGAATGCAGAATCTTCTTGAACACTTTCCAGATAGGAAGAAGAGAAATCTTTCCATCAACCTCAGTTTAGAAGAAATATTTCACTGTAATTCACCAAATGTTGATATAAAAAGACTTGTATAAACACTGTGTAAAATCTTGTGTTAGTCTTTTAAACAATGATATTGATGTTGTATCTGAAGTAAAAATTTCTCTTCTGTCAATGTCATGTGATATTCTGAAATAACAGAGAAACAAAATAAGATATAGAGGAGAGGATATTAAAATGTTGTGATTCAACAATGGGAATTTTACCTTTCTTTAATGATAAATAGTCAACATCATCATCGTTTAACATCCATCTTCCACACTCGTGTAAAATATATATAATGAAAATAAAAATGATTGTGTACAGTGCTCAGGTGCACTACAACTGATAGAATTATGTACAAATGTCAGGAAAATTAACAGTGTACAAGTCCTGATAAACACACACACACATGTGTGTGTGTGTATGGACGGGGACTATCAGGTGCAAGTGATGGAAAATTTGGGGAAGCATGGAAGTTTTGAAGGATGCATCAGTGATTCGGGTAATGTCTTCAGGAAAGTCTATGAGTTGATCACAGTCGCTGGAGTTAGGGGTAAATCCAAATTGCGTGGGTCGGATGAGGCTGTGAGAGTTCCAGAGTGGTTCTCTCACACAGGACTCCATCAGTTTGGCGATGCAGCTAGTTAGATTGACTGGACAATAGTTGAGAGGTGACATGCGATCACCCTTCTTGAACAAAGGAATGGCACTGGCAGTTTTCTACTGCTCAGAGGTAACTCCATTGTTAAGGCAGAATTGAAAGAAGAGTGAAAGCTGGTGCAGAAAAAAGTAACCAACATGTCTCAGAAGCAGGTACGTAACATAATTACGACCAGGAGAAGGATAGTTGAACTTATTCTTATGGTGGCATCATAGTATCGTAGGTGTAAATTCTATACTTGTTATTGAATTTGATGTCAGAGGTGGTGGATATGGTACATTTTGATCATCAGTAGTCCAGCCTGTGTGGGGATTGCACAGAGGACTTACTGGAGAGTGAGGTCTCTTCTTTGAATGTACATATTTCCAGAACACTTTGCTGTCAGGGTTTTTCACAGTATTAAAACCTTATTATGTAGAAACACCAATAAAAAGAAACATGCGAAGAAAAATTGCCATCAGAGAAACCTCCAAGAGTCCCATCTGCTCCATTTTCTAAAAGAATGAGTGGTTTCTGACTAATTTTGAGGTCAGATTTGTCGAGAACACAGAGATAAAATTTGGGGTGAAAATAAACAATTTCCCTTCAAACGACTGAGGGGTTAGGGTTATAATACAAGGTTGTGAACAACATGATTTATTAGACTGAGGTTATTTAAATAATTAAGACAGACATGACAAGGTATTAGTATAGAAGATTGGCAGTATCAGTAGAGCATTAGACGCAGTGCTTTACACCATAGAGTTATGTCCCTTTACAGTCAACTTTGCCTTTCATCCTTACAGGGTCGATAAAATAAAGTACCAGTAATACACAGGGGTTATTGCTGGCCTTGTGCCAAAAGTAGAAACAATTATTATAGAAGTACACCCTACTTTGATATCAATAGGGGAAAACATTTTCCCTGTTTCTTTTGACTAGATTTATAGAAAAACTAGGGTGAAAGGGAGTCAAAAGACGATCGGAGGTTCACAGATCTACACCCACCTCGCCTTTCGTGGGGAAAAATTAACTCTTTTTATTTTGTGCTGTCAACTAATCTGACCCCCAAGGTGCTCCCAATCATCTTTTTCTCCCGGGTTAGGGTTTCTGTTATCCAGATAAAAATCGATTGCGAGAATCTTGGAAGTTAGATTAGTTGATAGCACACGAAATAACCGAGGAAAGAAATTATTTTCCCACTGAAATGGAGGGGTGTGTTGTATAAATTGACCTAAACTACACATTATAATACAAGGTAGTGAACAACATGATTAAATAGACGGAGGTAATTTAAATAATAAAGACACTCATAATAACAATCTATTTTATATCACATGTAACAGTAGAATCTAGCTATTGTAAAATAAGACAACATTTCAGTCTAGAAGTATTTTCCTGTATATAAAAGTGACGAGGAAGAAATATGTCCAAAGTTGTTAAATATTTTCACTTGTATATAATTACTGTATCGTTGAAAGGTTCACATAATTCTATTATTTACACACATTATTATAGACTTCAAGTAAATCTTCCTCAACTTACCCCCTTCCCATGTAATCAATGTGTTGTCTTCTTATATTTTATTAAACAAAGAAATAATCTCTTTGTTGTTGTTGAATAAGAATTTTTAGAGATTTCATCAGCTTTTCTTTGTCCGCCATTAACGTTGGTGTATCTTCTTATTCTTTAGCCACAGATTCGTATCTTGTTACCGTGGAGCTGTTAAGCTAGTTTTCTTTCTTTCTTTCTCATTATTTGTATACGTGAATATATATATATGTATATATATTTGTCAAATTGATTATATATATATATATATATATATATATATATATATACACACCGTTAACGTACATTCTCCCATGTTAACATGGGTTATACGAGCTGTCCCGTTTTGTGGCAAGTCAGATCAGATGACCGTCTCTTGTTTATACAGAACTATCTCTAGTTTGGTTTCTACGGCTAGATACCCATCCAAACGCCAACCATGTTTACAGTGTAGAGTTGCTCTTTTCTAAGCAACAAAATGATCACTATAAACTGTAAACAGGCCACTTTTTCTTATGTCACCAACACCACCACTTTACAGGGTGGACTGGATGCATTTGTCATGTTACCAACACTTTAGAGTGTAGACTGGGCGCTTTTCATCATGTCACCAACACCAGCACTTTACAGGGTGGACTGGATGCATTTGTCATGTTACCAACACTTTAGCGTGTAGACTGGGCACTTTTCATCATGTCACCAACACCAGCACTTTACAGGGTTGACTGAGAGCTTCAGTCATTTCAGCAACATTGTGGGAGAGTGTTTATCTTCCCATGTTTGTATACATTGGTTGGTCTAGAGAGGTACCTCAGTTGTGTAAAGTGTGGTTGCATGTCTGTTGGGTGGGTACTTAGCTGCTGAAGGGTGGAGTGTTAAGTCGTGGGTGAAAGATGGAGTGTTAAGATATGGGAGGTGTATGGAAGTGGGTGGTCCATACTAGTAAGCTCTAGATATTGCTTCCTCTAATACACATGGAAAGGCAGGTCTTCTGAAGTACAGCATAATGCCAGAGATCTCAATCCTATCTGATACACATCACACATCCATACCACTACAATCTCTTCTCCTGTACATTGCATCTGGCCACTCATATGTCCAGTTTCTCTCTCAGTTCAATTACACTTTGCCATTCATACATAATACTATTACACATCCATCGGAGCAAGTTGAAATGACTGACTTGACAAATTCCTCAAATATAAATCTTTTATTGACAAAACAGGGATTGAAATTTAAGACATTAATACAATTTATAGAATGGTTTATGAAAAACAAATAAATGATTTCAAAAAGAAACAAATCAATACAAAGAGAAAAAGAAAAAGAGGAAAAGATTCACATAATCCTTGAATTATACACTACAGGGAATGTGGGTGTTGGCCTCTAAATATATCTTGAGGTCAGGGATAGAGGGTCCCTCAATTACACACTACAACAGGGAATGTGGGTGTTGCCCTCTAAATATTTTTCCTGAGGCCAGTTACAGCATTATGTCATGGGACAGAGGGTCCCTCAATTATACATTACAACAGGGAATGTGAGTGTTGCCCTCTAAATATTTCTTGAGGCCAGTTACAGCATTATGTCATGGGATAGAGGGTCCATCAATTATACACTAAAGCAGGGAGTGTGGGTGTTGCCCTCTAAATATTTCTTGAAGTCAGTTACAGCATTAAGTTAGGGATAAAGGGCCCCTTAACCCTTTAGCATTCACATTACTCTATATATACTATTATATTTTCATGGTAAAGGCTTTATCTCACATAATATCGAATCTATGAGATTTTGAAAGTATTTATTTTGAGAACAATACCTTAACATCAGTTTGAGCAACCAGTTACAGCCAGTTTCAACAGAAAGAAGTAGAGAATTCTGGCCGGTTTGAACATTAAAGGGTTAACTATACACTACAACAGGGAATGTGGGTGTTGCCAAAAAATAAATTTAAGAAGACAACTATCAGACATGAGAATGACTTTAATCCCATTTAAAAATAAAATTTAAAAAATGGAAAGCAATATTTAGAAAGCTGTAGAAATACTAAGAGTTTCCTTGTGATGTTAGTTGACAATAAGTTTATATTTGTAAGATGAAGGACATGTCACATTGTCAAGTTAAAAGGTTTGTTTATTTTTCTCTGTTTAAGTTACTGATATAGTTTTTCACCAGTGTCATCTTTTGTGCTTAGTTAAAGATAAGTTACTGCCAAAATATTCCCCACATGTTACACAATGGTAATATTTCTCTCCAGTGTGGTCTTTTGTGTTTATTCAAGTTACTGTTACTGCCAAAATATTCCCCACATGTTAAACAATGGTAATATTTCTCTCCAGTGTGGTCTTTTGTGTTTATTCAAGTTAGTTACTGCCGAAATATTCCCCACATCTTAAACAGTGGCCTCTCTCCAGTGTGTGTTCTTTGTTTATTTAAATGACTCCTTACAACAAAAGATTTTCTATAATTCACAACGAAAGGGTTTCTCTCCAGAGCCTGATAATTTGTAAACCGTTAACTGACCTCTTACCCTGTTGCTCAACTTTGTAGAAATAGCAGCCAAATTGCTCTACATTACTAGGTCAGTGGAAGGACACAAACACACATATATAGTCATATTTCCTTTCCCTTTATTTTCCTTTTAACCTCACCCCCCTCAAATACTTTCCAACTTGTTACCTTGGTAATTCTAACCCACTCTCAATGTATGGCTTTTAAACACACATACCCACTTTTCATTTTCATATTCCACAATGCTTCAAGCAAACTACCACACCACATGTGTCTGTCCTGTGTGACCCCTATTTTGAATTCATATTCTAAAGTCTTAGCCATGCAGGATTTTTAATATAATAGACATCACACCGCCAGGTCTGACAGCCTCTATTCTCCCTTCTCACCTTTTATACACCTCAGTCTCATTAATCTTTATCTGTACATGGGACTAAAGTTGGTACCACACTGATATCACACTCATGAGGTTTCTCTCCTGTATGAATATATGTGTGTCTTGTTAAATGATCTAACCGAGAGAATGATTTACCACAAATTTCACAGGGATAAGGTTTTTCTCCTGTATGACTACGCATGTGTCTAGTTAAATGACTTGTAGAAAAGAACGATTTACCACAGACATCACAGTGATAAGGTTTATCTCCTGTATGACTACGTTTGTGTATTGTTAAAGGACCTAACTGAGAGAATGATTTTCCACAGATATCACAGGGATAAGGCTTCTCTCCTGTATGACTACGTTTGTGTATAGTGACACCACTTATACAGGAGAATGATTTACCACAGATATCACAGTGATGAGGTTTCTCTCCTGTATGACTGCGTTTGTGTTCGGTTACGTGACTTGTACTAGAGAATGATTTACCACAGATATCACAGTGATAAGGTTTCTCTCCTGTATGACTACGTTTGTGCATAGTCAAGGCACTTGTATGAGAGAATGATTTACCACAGATATCACAGTGATGAGGTTTCTCTCCTGTATGAATATATTTATGTATTGTTAAAGGACCTAACTGAGAGAATGATTTTCCACAGATATCACAGGGATAAGGTTTCTCTCCTGTATGACTACGTTTGTGTCTAGTGACACCACTTATACGGGAGAATGATTTACCACAGATATCACAGTCATGAGGTTTCTCTCCTGTATGACAACATTTGTGTTCGGTTACGTGACTTGTACTAGAGAATGATTTACCACAGATATCACAGGGATAAGGTTTCTCTCCTGTATGACTACGCATGTGTCTAGTTAAATGACTTGTTCGAGAGAATGATTTAGCACAGATATCACAGGGATAAGGTTTCTCTCCTGTATGACTACGTCTGTGTCTAGTTAAATGACTTGTTCGAGAGAATGATTTACCACAGATATCACAGGGATAAGGTTTCTCTCCTGTATGACTACGTTTGTGTATAGTTACACCACTTTTAAGAGAGAATGATTTACCACAGATATCACAGCGATAAGGTTTCTCTCCTGTATGACTACGTTTGTGTATAGTGACAGCACTTAAACAGGAGAATGATTTACCACAGATATCACAGTGATGAGGTTTCTCTCCTGTATGACTACGTTTGTGTTCGGTTACGTGACTTGTACGAGAGAATGATTTACCACAGATACCACATGGATAAGGTTTCTCTCCTGTATGACTACGTTTGTGTATAGTTACATCACTTTTAAGAGAGAATGATTTACCACAGATATCACAGGGATAAGGTTTCTCTCCTGTATGACTATGCATGTGTCTAGTCAAGGCACTTGTATGAGAGAACGATTTACCACAGATATCACAGGGATAAGGTTTCTCTCCTGTATGACTACGTTTGTGTATAGTTACACCACTTTTAAGAGAGAATGATTTACCACAGATATCACAGCGATAAGGTTTCTCTCCTGTATGACTACGTTTGTGTATAGTTACACCACTTTTAAGAGAGAATGATTTACCACAGATATCACAGTGATAAGGTTTCTCTCCTGTATGACTACGTTTGTGTATAGTTACATCACTTTTAAGAGAGAATGATTTGCCACAGATATCACACGGATAAGGTTTCTCTCCTGTATGACTACGTTTGTGTCTAGTGACACCACTTATACAGGAGAATGATTTACCACAGATATCACAGGGATAAGGTTTCTCTCCTGTATGACAACGTTTGTGTTCGGTTACGTGACTTGTACGAGAGAATGATTTACCACAAATATCACAGGGATATGGTTTCTCACCTGTATGACTACGTCTGTGTCTAGTTAAATGAGTTGTTCGAGAGAATGATTTACCACAGATATCACAGGGATAAGGTTTCTCTCCTGTATGACTACGTTTGTGAGTAGTTAAATGACCTAACTGAGAGAATGATTTACCACAGATATCACAGTGATGAGGTTTCTCCCCTGTATGACTACATTTGTGTATAGTTACATCACTTGTACAAGAGAATGATTTACCACAGATATCACAGGGATAAGCTTTCTCTCCTGTATGACTACGCTTGTGTATAGTTAAGGCACTTGTACAAGAGAATGATTTACCACAGATATCACAGCAGTATGATGATTTTCCTTCCTCCTCTGACATCTCTTCAAGAAAAAATTTCAATCTTTTAAGTGTCTTCCTCAATACAATATATTGATATTTTTGCTTGGTTTTGATTTTACAGTTTATTCCCAACAAATATTTCCTCTGTTAAATCTCCATCAGCTCTGCTCTTTGTTGATATCTGAATATGATGTAAATTCCTTTGTAAATTTTTGCAACCTTATTAAGAATGCAGAATCTTGAACATTTTCCAGATAGGAAGAAGAGAAATCTTTCCATCAACCTCAGTTTAGAAGAAATATTTCACTGTAATTCACCAAATGTTGATATAAAAACACTTATATAAACACTCTGTAAAATCTTGTGTTAGTCTTTTAAACAATGATATTGATGTTGTATCTGAAGTTAAAATTTCTCTTCTGTCAATGTCATGTGATATTCTGAAATAACAGAGAAACAAAATAAGATATAGAGGAGATGATATTAAAATGTTGTGATTCAACAATGGAAATTTTACCTTTCTTTAATGATAAATAGTCAACATCATCATCGTTTAACATCCATCTTCCACACTAGTGTAAAATATATATAATGAAAATAAAAATGATTGTGTACAGTGCTCAGGTGCACTACAACTGATAGAATTATGTACAAATGTCAGGAAAATTAACAGTGTACGAGTCCTGATAAACACACGTGTTCGTGTGTGTGTATGGATGGGGAATATTAGGTGCAGTGATGGCAAATTTGGGGAAGCATGGAAGTTTTGAAGGATGCATTAGTGATTCGGGTAATGTCTTCAGGAAAGTCTATGAGTTGATCACAGTCGCTGGAGTTAGGGGTAAATCCAAATTGCGTGGGTCGGATGAGGCTGTGAGAGTTCCAGAGTGGTTCTCTCACACAGGACTCCATCAGTTTGGCGATGCAGCTAGTTAGATTGACTGGACAATAGTTGAGAGGTGACATGCGATCACCCTTTTTGAACAAAGGAATGGCACTGGCAGTTTTCTACTGCTCAGAGGTAACTCCATTGTTAAGGCAGAATTGAAAGAAGAGTGAAACCTGGTGCAGAAAAAAGTAACCACCATGTCTGAGAAGCAGGTACGTAACATAATTACGACCAGGAGAAGGATAGTTGAACTTATTCTTATGGTGGCATCATAGTATCGTAGGTGTAAATTCTACACTTGTTATAGAATTTGATGTCAGAGGTGGTGGAGATGGTACATTTTGATCATCAGTAGTCCAGCCTGTGTGGGGATTGCAAAGGGTACTTATTAGAGAGTGAGGTCTCTTCTTTGAATGTACATATTTCCAGAACACTTTGCTGTCAGGGTTTTTCACAGTATTAAAACCTTATTATGTAGAACACCAATAAAAAGAGACATGCGAAGAAAAATTGCCATCAGAGAAACCTCCAAGAGTCCCATCTGCTCCATTTTCTAAAAGAATGAGTGGTTTCTGACTGATTTTGAGGTCAGATTTGTCGAGAACACGGAGATAAAACTTGGGGTGAAAATAAACAATTTCCCTTCGAACGACTGAGGGGTTAGGGTTATAATACAAGGTTGTGAACAACATGATTTGTTAGACTGAGGTTATTTAAATAATTAAGACAGACATGACAAGGTATTAGTATAGAAGATTGGCAGTATCAGTATAGTGTTAGACGCCGTGCTTTACACCATAGAGTTATGTCCCTTTACGGTCTGAGTTCAAATCCCGCCGAAGTTAACTTTGCCTTTCATCCTTACAGGGTCGATAAGATAAAGTACCAGTAATACACCGGGTTTTTGCTGGCCTTGTGCCAAAAGTAGAAACAATTATTATAGAAGTATACCCTGCTTTGATATCAATAGGGGAAAACATTTTCCCTGTTTCTTTTTTTCGTGTGCTATCAACCAATCTGACCTCCAAGGGGCTCGCAATTGACATTTGTCCAGCAAGATTGAAATGTTGGGAAGGGCTCCCTCCCGCTTCTCTGAGTTTACCCAACCATTTTTCTTTCCAAGTGTTATTAACGAATCTCACCTCCCAACAAGTAGGAAATGACTAGATTTATAGAAAAACTAGGGTGAAAGGGAGTGAAAAGACGATCGGAGGTTCACAGATCTACACCCACCTCGCCTTTCGTGGGGAAAAATTACCTTTTTTTATTTTGTGCTGTCAACTAATCTGACCCCCAAGGTGCTCCCAATCATCTTTTTCTCCCGGGTTAGGGTTTCTGTTATCCAGATAAAAATCGATTGCGAGAATCTTTTTAAGTTAGATTAGTTGATAGCACACGAAATAACCGAGGAAAGAAATTATTTTCCCACTGAAATGGAGGGGTGTGTTGTATAAATTGACCTAAACTACACATTATAATACAAGGTAGTGAACAACATGATTAAATAGCCGGAGGTAATTTAAATAATAAAGACACTCATAATAACAATATATTTTATATCACATGTAACAGTAGAATCTAGCTATTGTAAAATAAGACAAGATTTCAGTCTAGAAGTATTTTCCTGTATATAAAAGTGACGAGGAAGAAATATGTCCAAAGTTGTTAAATATTTTCACTTGTATATAATTACTGTATCGTTGAAAGGTTCACATAATTCTATTATTTACACACATTATTATAGACTTCAAGTAAATCTTTCTCAACTTACCCTCTTCACATGTAATCAATGTGTTGTCTTCTTATATTATATTAAACAAAGAAATAATCTCCTTGTTGTTGTTGAATAAGAATTTCCAAAGATTTCATCAGCTTTTCTTTGTCCGCCATTAACGTTGGTGTATCTTCTTATTCTTTAGCCACAGATTCGTATCTTGTCACAATGAAGCTGTTAAGCTAGCTTTCTTTTTTTTTCCCTCATTATTTGTATACTTGAATATATATATATATTTGTCTACTTGATTATATATATATATATATATATCATCATCATCGCCGTTTAACGTACATTCCGCCATGTTAATATGGGTTATACGAGCTGTCCCGTTTTGTGGCAAGTCAATCAGATGACCGTCTCTTTTTTATACACAACTATCTCTAGGTTGGTTTCTACGGCTAGATACCCATCCAAACGCCAACCATGTTTACAGTGTGGAGTTGCTCTTTTCTAAGCAACAAAATGATCGCTATACAGTGTAGACAGGCCACTTTTTCTTATGTCACCAACACCACCACTTTACAGGGTGGACTGGATGCATTTGTCATGTCACCAACACTTTAGCGTGTAGACTGGGCACTTTTCATCATGTCACCAACACCAGCACTTTACAGGGTTGACTGAGAGCTTCAGTCATTTCAGCAGCATTGTGGGAGTGTTTATCTTCCCATGTTTGTATACATTTTTGGCAGCGTAGTATATAAATGTTATTGAGACACGACTAACATAATAATGATGTCAACAGCAGAAATTAGAGAGGAAATGTATGTTTATTTTTGTTGTAGCACAAATAATGTTTGTTAAGAGGAAAAGATTCACATAATCCTTGAATTATACACTACAGGGAATGTGGGTGTTGGCCTCTAAATATATCTTGAGGTCAGGGATAGAGGGTCCCTCAATTACACACTACAACAGGGAATGTGGGTGTTGCCCTCTAAATATTTTTCCTGAGGCCAGTTACAGCATTATGTTATGGGACAGAGGGTCCCTCAATTACACACTACAACAGGGAATGTGGGTGTTGCCCTCTAAATATTTCTTGAGGCCAGTTACAGCATTATGTCATGGGATAGAGGGTCCATCAATTATACACTAAAGCAGGGAGTGTGGGTGTTGCCCTCTAAATAATTCTTGAAGTCAGTTACAGCATTAAGTTAGGGATAAAGGGCCCCTTAACCCTTTAGCATTCACATTACTCTATATATACTATTATATGTTCATGGTAAAGGCTTTATCTCACATAATATCGAATCTATGAGATTTTGAAAGTATTTATTTTAAGAACAATACCTTAACATCAGTTTGAGCAACCAGTTACAGCCAGTTTCAACAGAATGAGGTAGAGAATTCTGGCCGGTTTGAACATTAAAGGGTTAACTATACACTACAACAGGGAATGTGGGTGTTGCCAAAAAATAAATTTAAGAAGACAACTATCAGACATGAGAATGACTTTAATCCCATTTAAAAATAAAATTTAAAAAATGGAAAGCAATATTTAGAAAGCTCTAGAAATACTAAGGGTTTCCTTGTGATGTTAGTTGACAATAAGTTTATATTTGTAAGATGAAGGACATGTCACATTGTCAAGTTAAAAGGTTTGTTTATTTTTCTCTGTTTAAGTTACTGATATAGTTTTTCACCAGTGTCATCTTTTGTGCTTAGTTAAAGATAAGTTACTGCCAAAATATTCCCCACATGTTACACAATGGTAATATTTCTCTCCAGTGTGGTCTTTTGTGTTTATTCAAATTAGTGTTACTGCCAAAATATTCCCCACATGTTACACAATGGTAATATTTCTCTCCAGTGTGGTCTTGTGTGTTTATTCAAGTTAGTTACTGCCGAAATATTCCCCACATCTTAAACAGTGGCCTCTCTCCAGTGTGTGTTCTTTGTTTATTTAAATGACTCCTTACAACAAAAGATTTTCTATGTTTCACAACGAAAGGGTTTCTCTCCAGAGCCTGATAATTTGTAAACCGTTAACTGACCTCTTACCCTGTTGCTCAACTTTGTAGAAATAGCAGCCAAATTGCTCTACATTACTAGGTCAATGGAAGGACACATAAATACATATGTAGTCATACTTCCTTTCCTTTTAACCTCACCTCCCTCAAATAGTTTCCAACTTGTTACCTTGGTAATTCTAACCCTCTCAATGTATGGTTTTTAAACACACATACCCACTTTTCATTTTCATATTCCACAATGCTTCAAGCAAACTACCCACACCACATGTGTCTGTCCTGTGTGACCCCTATTTTGAATTCATATTCTAAAGTCTTAGCCATACAGAATTTTTAATATAAGAGACATCACACTGCCAGGTCTGACAGCCTCTATTCTCCCTTCTCACCTTTTATACACCTCAGTGTCATTAATCTTTGTCTGTACATGGTACTAAAGTTGGTACCACACTAATATCACACTCATGAGGTTTCTCTCCTGTATGAATATATGTGTGTCTTGATAAATGATCTAACCGAGAGAATGATTTACCACAAATTTCACAGGGATAAAGTTTCTCTCCTGTATGACTACGCATGTGTCTAGTTAAATGACTTGTAGAAAAGAACGATTTACCACAGACCTCACAGTGATAAGGTTTCTCTCCTGTATGACTACGTTTGTGCATAGTCAAGGCACTTGTATGAGAGAATGATTTACTACAGATATCACAGTGATACGGTTTCTCTCCTGTATGACTACGTTTGTGTATAGTGACACCACTTATACAGGAGAATGATTTACCACAGATATCACAGTGATGAGGTTTCTCTCCTGTATGAATATATTTGTGTATTGTTAAAGGACCTAACTGAGAGATTATTTCCCACAGATATCACAGGGATAAGGTTTCTCTCCTGTATGAGTACGTTTGTGTCTAGTGACACCACTCATACAGGAGAATGATTTACCACAGATATCACAGGGATAAGGTTTCTCTCCTGTATGACTACGTTTGTGTTCGGTTACGTGACTTGTACTAGAGAATGATTTACCACAGATATCACAGTGATAAGGTTTCTCTCCTGTATGACTACGTTTGTGCATAGTCAAGGCACTTGTATGAGAGAATGATTTACCACAGATATCACAGTGATGAGGTTTTTCTCCTGTATGAATATATTTATGTATTGTTAAAGGACCTAACTGAGAGAATGATTTTCCACAGATATCACAGTGATAAGGTTTCTCTCCTGTATGACTACGTTTGTGTCTTGTGACACCACTTATACAGGAGAATGATTTACCACAGATATCACAGTGATGAGGTTTCTCTCCTGTATGACTACGTTTGTGAGTAGTTAACTGACCTAACTGAGAGAATGATTTACCACAGATATCACAGTGATACGGTTTCTCTCCTGTATGACTACGTTTGTGTTCGGTTACGTGATTTGTACGAGAGAATGATTTACCACAGATATCACAGGGATAAGGTTTCTCTCCTGTATGACTACGTTTGTGTCTAGTGACATCACTTATACAGGAGAATGATTTACCACAGATATCACAGGGGTAAGGTTTCTCTCCTGTATGACTACGTTTGTGTCTAGTGACATCACTTATACAGGAGAATGATTTACCACAGATATCACAGGGGTAAGGTTTCTCTCCTGTATGTCTACGTTTGTGAGTCGTTAAATGACCTAACTGAGAGAATGATTTACCACAGATATCACAGTGATGAGGTTTCTCTCCTGTATGACTACGTTTGTGTATAGTAACACCACTTATACAGGAGAATGATTTACCACAGATATCACAGGGATAAGGTTTCTCTCCTGTATGACGTTTGTGTTCGGTTACGTGACTTGTACGAGAGAATGATTTACCACAAATATCATAGGGATAAGGTTTCTCTCCTGTATGACATTTGTGTATAGTTAAATGATTTGTTCGAGAGAATGATTTACCACAGATATCACAGGGGTAAGGTTTCTCTCCTGTATGACTATGTTTGTGTATAGTTAAGGCACTTTTAAAAGAGAATGATTTACCAGAGATATCACAGGGATAAGGTTTCTCTCCTGTACGACTACGTTTGTGTATAGTTACATCACTTTTAAGAGAGAATGATTTACCACAGATATCACAGGGATAAAGTTTCTCTCCTGTATGACTACGTTTGTGTATAGTTAAGTAAGTTGTTCGAGAGAATGATTTACCACAGATATTACAGGGATAAGGTTTCTCTCCTGTATGACTACGTTTGTGTTCGGTTACGTGACTTGTACGAGAAAATGATTTACCACAGATATCACAGGGATAAGGTTTCTCTCCTGTATGACTACGCTTGTGTTCGGTTACGTGACTTGTACAAGAGAATGATTTACCACAGATTTCACAGGGATAAGGTTTCTCTCCTGTATGACTACGTTTGTGTATAGTTAAGGCACTTTTAAAAGAGAATGATTTACCACAGATATCACAGGGATAAGGCTTCTCTCTTGTATGACTACGCATGTGTATAGTTAAGGCACTTGTACAAGAGAATGATTTACCACAGATATCACAGGGATAAGGTATCCCTCCTGTATGACTACGTTTGTGAGTAGTTAAATGACCTAACTGAGAGAATGATTTACCACAGATTTCACAGGGATAATGTTTCTTTCCTGTATGACTACGTTTGTGTATAGTTAAGTAAGTTGTTCGAGTGAATGATTTACCACAGATATCACAGGGGTAAGGTTTCTCTCCTGTATGACTACGTTTGTGAGTAGTTAAATGACCTAACTGAGAGAATGATTTACCACAGATTTCACAGGGATAAGGTTTCTCCCCTGTATGATAACGCATGTGTATAGTTATATCACTTTTACGAGAGAATGATTTACCACAGATTTCACAGGGATAAGGTTTCTCTCCTGTATGACTACGTTTGTGTATAGTTAAGGCACTTTTAAAAGAGAATGATTTACCACAGATATCACAGGGATAAGGTTTCTCTCCTGTATGACTACATTTGTGTATAGTTACATCACTTTTAAGAGAGAATGATTTACCACAGATATTACAGCAGTATGATGATTTTCCTTCCTCTTCTGACATCTCTTCAAGAAAAAATATCAATCTTTTAAGTGTCTTCCTAGAATTTTTTCTCTCAACACAATATATTGATATTTTTGCTTGGTTTTGATTTTACAGTTTATTCCCAACAAATATTTCCTCTGTTAAATCTCCATCAGCTCTGCTCGTTGTTGATATCTGAATATGATGCAAATTCCTTTGTAAATTTTTGCAACCTTACTAAGAATGCAGAATCTTCTTGTACATTTTCCAGATAGGAAGAAGAGAAATCTTTCCATCAACCTCAGTTTAGAAGAAATATTTCACTGTAATTCACCAAATGTTGATATAAAAACACTTATATAAACACTGTGTGAAATCTTGTGTTAGTCTTTTAAACAATGATATTGATGTTGTATCTGAAGTTAAAATTTCTCTTCTGTCAATGTCATGTGATATTCTGAAATAACAGAGAAACAAAATAAGATATAGAGGAGATGATATTAAAATGTTGTGATTCAACAATGGAAATTTTACCTTTCTTTAATGATAAATAGTCAACATCATCATCGTTTAACATCCATCTTCCACACTAGTGTAAAATATACATAATGAAAATAAAAATGATTGTGTACAGTGCTCAGGTGCACTACAACTGATAGAATTATGTACAAATGTCAGGAAAATTAACAGTGTACGAGTCCTGATAAACACACACGTGTTCGTGTGTGTGTATGGACGGGGAATATCAGGTGCAAGTGATGGCAAATTTGGGGAAGCATGGAAGCTTTGAAGGATGCATCAGTGATTCGGGTAATGTCTTCAGGAAAGTCTATGAGTTGATCACAGTCGCTGGAGTTAGGGGTAAATCCAAATTTACACCATAGAGTTATGACCCTTTACGGTCTGAGTTCAAATCTCGCCGAGGTTAACTTTGCCTTTCATCCTTGCAGGGTCGATAAAATAAAGTACCAGTAATACACAGGGTTTATTTCTGGCCTTGTGCCAAAAGTAGAAACAATTATTATAGAAGTATACCCTGCTTTGATATCAGTGGGGGAAAACATTTTCCCTGTTTCTTTTTTTCGTGTGCTATCAACCAATCTGACCTCCAAGGGGCTCGCAATTGACATTTGTCCAGCAAGATTGAAATGTTGGGAAGGGCTCCCTCCCGCTTCTCTGAGTTTACCCAACCATTTTTCTTTCCAAGTGTTATTAACGAATCTCACCTCCCAACAAGTAGGAAATGACTAGATTTATAGAAAAACTAGGGTGAAAGGGAGTGAAAAGACGATCGGAGGTTCACAGATCTACACCCACCTCGCCTTTCGTGGGGAAAAATTAACTCTTTTTTTTTCTTGTGCTGTCAACTAATCTGACCCCCAAGGTGCTCCCAATCATCTTTTTCTCCCGGGTTAGGGTTTCTGTTATCCAGATAAAAATCGATTGCAAGAATCTTGGAAGTTAGATTAGTTGATAGCACACGAAATAACCGAGGAAAGAAATTATTTTCCCACTGAAATGGAGGGGTGTGTTGTATAAATTGACCTAAACTACACATTATAATACAAGGTAGTGAACAACATGATTAAATAGACGGAGGTAATTTAAATAATAAAGACACTCATAATAACAATCTATTTTATATCACATGTAACAGTAGAATCTAGCTATTGTAAAATAAGACAACATTTCAGTCTAGAAGTATTTTCCTGTATATAAAAGTGACGAGGAAGAAATATGTCTAAAGTTGTTAAATATTTTCACTTGTATATAATTACTGTATCGTTGAAAGGTTCACGTAATTCTATTATTTACACACATTATTATACACTTCAATTAAATCTTTCTCAACTTACCCTCTTCACATGTAATCAATGTGTTGTCTTCTTATATTTTATTAAACAAAGAAATAATCTCCTTGTTGTTGAATAAGAATTTCCAAAGATTTCATCAGCTTTTCTTTGTCCGCCATTAACGTTGGTGTATCTTCTTACTCTTTAGCCACAGATTCGTATCTTGTTACCGTGAAGATGTTAAGCTAGCTTTCTTTCTTTCTCCCTCATTATTTGTATACTTGAATATATATATATGTATATATATTTGTCAGATTGTATATATATATATATATATATATATATATATACACATATATACATATCATCATCGCCGTTAACGTACATTCTCCCATGTTAACATGAGTTAAACGAGCTGTCCCGTTTTGTGGCAAGTCAGATCAGATGACCGTCTCTTGTTTATACACAACTATCTCTAGGTTGGTTTCTACGGCTAGATACCAATCCAAACGCCAACCATGTTTACAGTGTGGAGTTGATGCTCTTTTCTAAGTAACAAAATGATCGCTATACAGAGTAGACAGGCCACTTTTTCTTGTGTCACCAACACCACCACTTTACAGGGTGGACTGGATGCATTTGTCATGTCACCAACACTTTAGCGTGTAGACTGGGCGCTTTTCATCATGTCACCAGCACTTTACAGGGTTGACTGAGAGCTTCAGTCATTTCAGCAGCATTGTGGGAGAGTGTTTATCTTCCCATGTTTGTATACATTTTTAGCAGCGTAGTATATAAATGTTATTGAGACCCGAGTAACATAATAATGATGTCAACAGCAGAAATTAGAGATGAAATGTATGTTTATTTTTGTTGTAGCACAAATAATTGTTTCTACTGTAGGCACAAGGCCAGCAATAACCCAGTGCATTACTGGTACTTTATTTTATCGACCCCGTAAGGCAAAGTCAACCTCGGCGGGATTTGAACTCAGATCGTAAAGGGACGTAACTATGCTGGAAAGCATGGCGTCCGACCCTCTACCGATACTGCCCACAAATAATGTTTGTTAACTTGTATGGTTGAAGTTACACATAAAATGAGGTTACAAAAGGGAATGTGCCATTGTGCCAGGCCCAAGGAACGCCGGCAGGCCAGAGTGCAAAATCTCACCGTCACATGTTGTACGTGTTGCTGGTTCGAAATTCTAGGTGCGAGAGAGAGATTCTTCAAATAATCGTGGGGAATTTTTCCCTCAGGGCGTGTAGGGATACATCCACTTCTACTGGCGTTCATTGGCTGAGCTGAGCCAAATCACGCACAGAGAATGTATGTGAGCCCGCGGAATGTAGGTCACTACACATTGGTTGGTCTAGAGACTGGCCTCAGATTTGTAAAGTGTGGTTGCATGTATGTTGGGTGGGGATTGGAGTGGTAGGGTACTTAGCTGGTTAAGGGTGGAGTGTTAAGTCGTGGGTGAAGGGTGGTGTGTTAAGATATGGGAGGTGTATGGAAGTGGGTGGTCCATACTAGTAAGCTCTAGATATTGCTTCCTCTAATGCACATGGAAAGGCAGGTCTTCTGAAGTACAGCATAATGCCAGAGATCTCAATCCTATGTCATACACATCACACATCCATACCACTACAATCTCTTCTCCTGTACATTGCATCTGACCACTCATATGTCCAGTTTCTCTCTCAGTTCAATTACACTTTGCCATTCATACATAATATTATTACACATCCATCGGAGCAAGTTGAAATGACTGACTTGACAAATTCCTCAAATATAAATCTTTTATTGACAAAACAGGGATTGAAATTTAAGACATTAATACAATTTATAGAATGGTTTATGAAAAACAAATAAATAATTTCAAAAAGAAACAAATCAATACAAAGAGAAAAAGAAAAAGAGGAAAAGATTCACATAATCCTTCAATTATACACGAGAGGGAATGTGGTTGTTGGCCTCTAAATATATCTTGAGGTCAGGGATAGAGGGTCCCTCAATTACACACTACAACAGGGAATGTGGGTGTTGCCCTCTAAATATTTTTCCTGAGGCCAGTTACAGCATTATGTTATGGGACAGAGGGTCCCTCAATTATACATTACAACAGGGAATGTGAGTGTTGCCCTCTACATATTTCTTGAGGCCAGTTACAGCATTATGTCATGGGATAGAGGGTCCATTAATTATACACTAAAGCAGGGAATGTGGGTGTTGCCCTCTAAATATTTCTTGAAGTCAGTTACAGCATGAAGTTAGGGATAAAGGGCCCCTTAACCCTTTAGCATTCACATTACTCTATATATACTATTATATTTTCATGGTAAATGCTTTATTTCACATAATATCGAATCTGTGAGATTTTGAAAGTATTTATTTTGAGAACAATACCTTAACATCAGTTTGAGCAACCAGTTACAGCCAGTTTCAACAGAAAGAAGTAGAGAATTCTGGCCGGTTTGAACATTAAAGGGTTAACTATACACTACAACAGGGAATGTGGGTGTTGCCAAAAAATAAATTTAAGAAGACAACTATCAGACATGAGAATGACTTTAATCCCATTTAAAAATAAAATTTAAAAAATGGAAAGCAATATTTAGAAAGCTCTAGAAATACTAAGGGTTTCCTTGTGATGTTAGTTGACAATAAGTTTATATTTGTAAGATGAAGGACATGTCACATTGTCAAGTTAAAAGGTTTGTTTATTTTTCTCTGTTTAAGTTACTGATATAGTTTTTCACCAGTGTCATCTTTTGTGCTTAGTTAAAGATAAGTTACTGCCAAAATATTCCCCACGTGTTACACAATGGTAATATTTCTCTCCAGTGTGGTCTTGTGTGTTTATTCAAGTTAGTTACTGCCGAAATATTCCCCACATGTTACACAATGGTAATATTTCTCTCCAGTGTGGTCTTTTGTGTTTATTCAAGTTACTGTTACTGCCAAAATATTCCCCACATGTTACACAATGGTAATATTTCTCTCCAGTGTGGTCTTTTGTGTTTATTCAAGTTACTGTTACTGCCAAAATATTCCCCACATGTTACACAATGGTAATATTTCTCTCCAGTGTGGTATTGTGTGTTTATTCAAGTTAGTTACTGCCGAAATATTCCCCACATGTTAAACAGTGGCCTCTCTCCAGTGTGTGTTCTTTGTTTATTTAAATGACTCCTTACAACAAAAGATTTTCTATGTTTCACAACGAAAGGGTTTCTCTCCAGAGCCTGATAATTTGTAAACCGTTAACTGATCTCCTACCCTGTTGCTCAACTTTGTAGAAATAGCAGCCAAATTGCTCAACATTACTAGGTCAATGGAAGGACACATACACACATATATAGTCATATTTCCTTTCCCTTTATATTCCTTTTAACCTCACCTCCCTCAAATAGTTTCCAACTTGTTACCTTGGTAATTCTAACCCACTCTCAATGTATGGCTTTTAAACACACATACCCACTTTTCATTTTCATATTCCACAATGCTTCAAGCAAATTACCCACACCACATATGTCTGTCCTGTGTGACCCCTATTTTGAATTCATATTCTAAAGTCTTAGCCATGCAGAATTTTTTAATATAATAGACATCACACCGCCAGGTCTGACAGCCTCTATTCTCCCTTCTCACTTTTTATACACCTCAGTGTCATTAATCTTTGTCTGTACATGATACTAAAGTTGGTACCACACTGATATCACACTCATGAGGTTTCTCTCCTGTATGAATATATGTGTCTTGTTAAATGATCTAACCGAGAGAATGATTTACCACAAATTTCACAGGGATAAGGTTTCTCTCCTGTATGACTACGCATGTGTCTAGTTAAATGACTTGTAGAAAAGAACGATTTACCACAGACATCACAGTGATAAGGTTTCTCTCCTGTATGACTACGTTTGTGTATAGTGACACCACTTATACAGGAGAATGATTTACCACAGATATCACAGTGATGAGGTTTCTCTCCTGTATGAATATATTTGTGTATTGTTAAAGGACCTAACTGAGAGATTATTTTCCACAGATATCACAGGGATAAGGTTTCTCTCCTGTATGAGTACGTTTGTGTCTAGTGACACCACTCATACAGGAGAATGATTTACCACAGATATCACAGGGATAAGGTTTCTCTCCTGTATGACAACGTTTGTGTTCGGTTACGTGACTTGTACGAGAGAATGATTTACCACAGATATCACAGTGATAAGGTTTCTCTCCTGTATGACTACGTTTGTGTCTAGTGACACCACTTATACAGGAGAATGATTTACCACAGATATCACAGGGATAAGGTTTCTCTCCTGTATGACTACGTTTGTGTCTAGTGACACCACTTATACAGGAGAATGATTTACCACAGATATCACAGGGATAAGGTTTCTCTCCTGTATGACTACGTTTGTGTTCGGTTACGTGACTTGTACGAGAGAATGATTTACCACAGATATCACAGTGATAAGGTTTCTCTCCTGTATGACTACGTTTGTGCATAGTCAAGGCACTTGTATGAGAGAATGATTTACCACAGATATCACAGTGATGAGGTTTCTCTCCTGTATGAATATATTTGTGTATTGTTAAAGGACCTAACTGAGAGAATGATTTTCCACAGATATCACAGTGATAAGGTTTCTCTCCTGTATGACTACGTTTGTGTCTAGTGACACCACTTATATAGGAGAATGATTTACCACAGATATCACAGTGATGAGGTTTCTCTCCTGTATGACTACGTTTGTGAGTAGTTAAATGACCTAACTGAGAGAATGATTTACCACAGATATCACAGTGATACGGTTTCTCTCCTGTATGACTACGTATGTGTTCGGTTACGTGATTTGTACGAGAGAATGATTTACCACAGTGGTAAGGTTTCTCTCCTGTATGTCTACGTTTGTGAGTAGTTAAATGACCTAACTGAGAGAATGATTTACCACAGATATCACAGTGATGAGGTTTCTCTCCTGTATGACTACGTTTGTGTATAGTTACATCACTTTTAAGAGAGAATGATTTACCACAGATGTCACAGGGATAAGGTTTCTCTCCTGTATGACTACGTTTGTGTATAGTTAAATAAGTTGTTCGAGAGAATGATTTACCACAGATATCACAGGGATAAGGTTTCTCTCCTGTATGACTACGTTTGTGTTCGGTTACGTGACTTGTACGAGAGAATGATTTACCACAGATATCACAGGGATAAGGTTTCTCTCCTGTATGACTACGTTTGTGTTCAGTTACGTGACTTGTACAAGAGAATGATTTACCACAGATTTCACAGGGATAAGGTTTCTCTCCTGTATGACTACGTTTGTGTATAGTTAAGGCACTTTTAAAAGAGAATGATTTACCACAGATATCACAGGGATAAGGCTTCTCTCTTGTATGACTACGCATGTGTATAGTTAAGGCACTTGTACAAGAGAATGATTTACCACAGATATCACAGGGATAAGGTATCCCTCCTGTATGACTACGTTTGTGAGTAGTTAAATGACCTAACTGAGAGAATGATTTACCACAGATTTCACAGGGATAATGTTTCTTTCCTGTATGACTACGTTTGTGTATAGTTAAATAAGTTGTTCGAGAGAATGATTTACCACAGATATCACAGGGATGAGGTTTCTCTCCTGTATGACTACGTTTGTGTTCGGTTACGTGACTTGTACGAGAGAATGATTTACCACAGATATCACAGGGATAAGGTTTCTCTCCTGTATGACTACGTTTGTGTTCGGTTACGTGACTTGTACGAGAGAATGATTTACCACAGATTTCACAGGGATAAGGTTTCTCTCCTGTATGACTACGTTTGTGTATAGTTAAGGCACTTTTAAAAGAGAATGATTTACCACAGATATCACAGGGATAAGGCTTCTCTCTTGTATGACTACGCATGTGTATAGTTAAGGCACTTGTACAAGAGAATGATTTACCACAGATATAACAGGGATAAGGTATCCCTCCTGTATGACTACGTTTGTGAGTAGTTAAATGACCTAACTGAGAGAATGATTTACCACAGATTTCACAGGGATAATGTTTCTTTCCTGTATGACTACGTTTGTGTATAATTAAATAAGTTGTTCGAGAGAATGATTTACCACAGATATCACAGGGGTAAGGTTTCTCTCCTGTATGACTACGTTTGTGAGTAGTTAAATGACCTAACTGAGAGAATGATTTACCACAGATATCACAGGGATAAGGTTTCTCCCCTGTATGATAACGCATGTGTATAGTTATATCACTTTTACGAGAGAATGATTTACCACAGATTTCACAGGGATAAGGTTTCTCTCCTGTATGACTACGTTTGTGTATAGTTAAGGCACTTTTAAAAGAGAATGATTTACCAAAGATATTACAGGGATAAGGTTTCTCTCCTGTATGACTACGTTTGTGTATAGTTACATCACTTTTAAGAGAGAATGATTTACCTCAGATATCACAGTGATGAGGCTTCTCTCCAGTATGACTATATTTGTGTATTGTTAAATGACCTAACTGAGAGAATGATTTATCACAGATATTACAGCAGTATGATGATTTTCCTTCCTCTTCTGACATCTCTTCAAGAAAAAATATCAATCTTTTAAGTGTCTTCCTAGAATTTTTTCTCTCAACACAATATATTGATATTTTTGCTTGGTTTTGATTTTACAGTTTATTCCCAACAAATATTTCCTCTGTTAAATCTCCATCAGCTCTGCTCTTTGTTGATATCTGAATATGATGCAAATTCCTTTGTAAATTTTTGCAACCTTACTAAGAATGCAGAATCTTCTTGTACATTTTCCAGATAGGAAGAAGAGAAATCTTTCCATCAACCTCAGTTTAGAAGAAATATTTCACTGTAATTCACCAAATGTTGATATAAAAACACTTATATAAACACTGTGTAAAATCTTGTGTTAGTCTTTTAAACAATGATATTGATGTTGTATCTGAAGTTAAAATTTCTCTTCTGTCAATGTCATGTGATATTCTGAAATAACAGAGAAACAAAATAAGATATAGAGGAGAGGATATTAAAATGTGATTCAACAATGGAAATTTTACCTTTCTTTAATGATAAATAGTCAACATCATCATCGTTTAACATCCATCTTCCACACTAGTGTAAAATATATATAATGAAAATAAAAATGATTGTGTACAGTGCTCAGGTGCACTACAACTGATAGAATTATGTACAAATGTCAGGAAAATTAACAGTGTACGAGTCCTGATAAACACACACGTGTTCGTGTGTGTGTATGGACGGGGAATATCAGGTGCAAGTGATGGCAAATTTGGGGAAGCATGGAAGTTTTGAAGGATGCATCAGTGATTCGGGTAATGTCTTCAGGAAAGTCTATGAGTTGATCACAGTCGCTGGAGTTAGGGGTAAATCCAAATTTACACCATAGAGTTATGACCCTTTACGGTCTGAGTTCAAATCTCGCCGAGGTTAACTTTGCCTTTCATCCTTGCAGGGTCGATAAAATAAAGTACCAGTAATACACAGGGGTTATTTCTGGCCTTGTGCCAAAAGTAGAAACAATTATTATAGAAGTATACCCTGCTTTAATATCAATGGGGGAAAACATTTTCCCTGTTTCTTTTTTTCGTGTGCTATCAACCAATCTGACCTCCAAGGGGCTCGCAATTGACATCTGTCCAGCAAGATTGAAATGTTGGGAAGGGCTCCCACCAGCTTCTCTGAGTTTACCCAACCATTTTTCTTTCCAAGTATTATTAACGAATCTCACCTCCCAACAAGTAGGAAATGACTAGATTTATAGAAAAACTAGGGTGAAAGGGAGTGAAAAGACGATCGGAGGTTCACAGATCTACACCCACCTCGCCTTTCGTGGGGAAAAATTAACTCTTTTTTTTTCTTGTGCTGTCAACTAATCTGACCCCCAAGGTGCTCCCAATCATCTTTTTCTCCCGGGTTAGGGTTTCTGTTATCCAGATAAAAATCGATTGCGAGAATCTTGGAAGTTAGATTAGTTGATAGCACACGAAATAACCGAGGAAAGAAATTATTTTCCCACTGAAATGGAGGGGTGTGTTGTATAAATTGACCTAAACTACACATTATAATACAAGGTAGTGAACAACATGATTAAATAGACGGAGGTAATTTAAATAATAAAGACACTCATAATAACAATCTATTTTATATCACATATAACAGTAGAATCTAGCTATTGTAAAATAAGACAACATTTCAGTCTAGAAGTATTTTCCTGTATATAAAAGTGACGAGGAAGAAATATGTCTAAAGTTGTTAAATATTTTCACTTGTATATAATTACTGTATCGTTGAAAGGTTCACATAATTCTATTATTTACACACATTATTATAGACTTCAAGTAAATCTTTCTCAACTTACCCTCTTCACATGTAATCAATGTGTTGTCTTCTTATATTTTATTAAACAAAGAAATAATCTCCTTGTTGTTGAATAAGAATTTCCAAAGATTTCATCAGCTTTTCTTTGTCCGCCATTAACGTTGGTGTATCTTCTTATTCTTTAGCCACAGATTCGTATCTTGTTACCGTGAAGCTGTTAAGCTAGCTTTCTTTCTTTCTCCCTCATTATTTGTATACTTGAATATATATATATGTATATATATTTGTCAGATTATATATATATATACACATATATACATATCATCATCGCCGTTAACGTACATTCTCCCATGTTAACATGAGTTAAACGAGCTGTCCCGTTTTGTGGCAAGTCAGATCAGATGACCGTCTCTTGTTTATACACAACTATCTCTAGGTTGGTTTCTACGGCTAGATACCAATCCAAACGCCAACCATGTTTACAGTGTGGAGTTGATGCTCTTTTCTAAGTAACAAAATGATCGCTATACAGAGTAGACGGGCCACTTTTTCTTATGTCACCAACACCACCACCACTTTACAGGGTGGACTGGATGCATTTGTCATGTCACCAACACTTTAGCGTGTAGACTGGGCGCTTTTCATCATGTCACCAACACCAGCACTTTACGGGGTTGACTGAGAGCTTCAGTCATTTCAGCAGCATTGTGGGAGAGTGTTTATCTTCCCATGTTTGTATACATTTTTAGCAGCGTAGTATATAAATGTTATTGAGACCCGAGTAACATAATAATGATGTCAACAGCAGAAATTAGAGATGAAATGTATGTTTATTTTTGTTGTAGCACAAATAATTGTTTCTACTGTAGGCACAAGGCCAGCAATAACCCAGTGCATTACTGGTACTTTATTTTATCGACCCCGTAAGGATGAAAGGCAAAGTCAACCTCGGCGGGATTTGAACTCAGATCGTAAAGGGACGTAACTATGCTGGAAAGCATGGCGTCCGACCCTCTACCGATACTGCCCACAAATAATGTTTGTTAACTTGTATGGTTGAAGTTACACATAAAATGAGGTTACAAAAGGGAATGTGCCATTGTGCCAGGCCCAAGGAACGCCGGCAGGCCAAAGTGCAAAATCTCACCGTCACATGTTGTACGTGTTGCTGGTTCGAAGTTCTAGGTGCGAGAGAGAGATTCTTCAAATAATCGTGGGGAATTTTTCCCTCAGGGCGTGTAGGGATACATCCACTTCTACTGGCGTTCATTGGCTGAGCTGAGCCAAATCACGCACAGAGAATGTATGTGAGCCCGCGGAATGTAGGTCACTACACATTGGTTGGTCTAGAGACTGGCCTCAGATTTGTAAAGTGTGGTTGCATGTATGTTGGGTGGGGATTGGAGTGGTAGGGTACTTAGCTGGTTAAGGGTGGAGTGTTAAGTCGTGGGTGAAAGATGGAGTGTTAAGATATGGGAGGTGTATGGAAGTGGGTGGTCCATACTAGAAAGCTCTAGATATTGCTTCCTCTAATACACATGGAAAGGCAGGTCTTCTGAAGTACAGCATAATGCCAGAGATCTCAATCCTATGTCATACACATCACACATCCATACCACTACAATCTCTTCTCCTGTACATTGCATCTGACCACTCATATGTCCAGTTTCTCTCTCAGTTCAATTACACTTTGCCATTCATACATAATACTATTACACATCCATCAGAGCAAGTTGAAATGACTGACTTGACAAATTCCTCAAATATAAATCTTTTATTGACAAAACAGGGATTGAAATTTAAGACATTAATACAATTTATAGAATGGTTTATGAAAAACAAATAAATAATTTCAAAAAGAAACAAATCAATACAAAGAGAAAAAGAAAAAGAGGAAAAGATTCACATAATCCTTCAATTATACACGAGAGGGAATGTGGTTGTTGGCCTCTAAATATATCTTGAGGTCAGGGATAGAGGGTCCCTCAATTACACACTACAACAGGGAATGTGGGTGTTGCCCTCTAAATATTTTTCCTGAGGCCAGTTACAGCATTATGTCGTGGGACAGAGGGTCCCTCAATTATACATTACAACAGGGAATGTGAGTGTTGCCCTCTAAATATTTCTTGAGGCCAGTTACAGCATTATGTCATGGGATAGAGGGTCCATCAATTATACACTAAAGCAGGGAATGTGGGTGTTGCCCTCTAAATATTTCTTGAAGTCAGTTACAGCATTAAGTTAGGGATAAAGGGCCCCTTAACCCTTTAGCATTCACATTACTCTATATATACTATTATATTTTCATGGTAAAGGCTTTATCTCACATAATATCGAATCTGTGAGGTTTTGAAAGTATTTATTTTGAGAACAATACCTTAACATCAGTTTGAGCGACCAGTTACAGCCAGTTTCAACAGAAAGAAGTAGAGAATTCTGGCCGGTTTGAACATTAAAGGGTTAACTATACACTACAACAGGGAATGTGGGTGTTGCCAAAAAATAAATTTAAGAAGACAACTATCAGACATGAGAATGACTTTAATCCCATTTAAAAATAAAATTTAAAAAATGGAAAGCAATATTTAGAAAGCTCTAGAAATACTAAGGGTTTCCTTGTGATGTTAGTTGACAATAAGTTTATATTTGTAAGATGAAGGACATGTCACATTGTCAAGTTAAAAGGTTTGTTTATTTTTCTCTGTTTAAGTTACTGATATAGTTTTTCACCAGTGCCATCTTTTGTGCTTAGTTAAAGATAAGTTACTGCCAAAATATTCCCCACATGTTAAACAGTGGTAATATTTCTCTCCAGTGTGGTCTTTTGTGTTTATTCAAGTTACTGTTACTGCCAAAATATTCCCCACATGTTAATATTTCTCTCCAATGTGGTCTTGTGTGTTTATTCAAGTTAGTTACTGCCGAAATATTCCCCACATCTTAAACAGTGGCCTCTCTCCAGTGTGTGTTCTTTGTTTATTTAAATGACTCCTTACAACAAAAGATTTTCTATGTTTCACAACGAAAGGGTTTCTCTCCAGAGCCTGATAATTTGTAAACCTTTAACTGATCTCTTACCCTGTTGCTCAACTTTGTAGAAATAGCAGCCAAATTGCTCTACATTACTAGGTCAATGGAAGGACACAAACACATATATATATAGTCATATTTCCTTTCCCTTTATTTTCCTTTTAACCTCACCACCCTCAAATAGTTTCCAAATTGTTACCTTGGTAATTCTAACCCACTCAATGTATGGCTTTTAAACACACATACCCACTTTTCATTTTCATATTCCACAATGCTTCAAGCAAACTACCACACCACATGTGTCTGTCCTGTGTGACCCCTATTTTGAATTCATATTCTAAAGTCTTAGCCATGCAGGATTTTTAATATAATAGACATCACACTGCCAGGTCTGACAGCCTCTATTCTCCCTTCTCACCTTTTATACACCTCAGTGTCATTAATCTTTGTCTGTACATGATACTAAAGTTGGTACCGCACTGATATCACACTCATGAGGTTTCTCTCCTGTATGAATATATGTGTGTCTTGTTAAATGATCTAACCGAGAGAATTTCACAAATTTCACAGGGATAAGGTTTCTCTCCTGTATGACTACGCATGTGTCTAGTTAAATGACTTGTAGAAAAGAACGATTTACCACAGACATCACAGTGATAAGGTTTCTCTCCTGTATGACTACGTTTGTGTTTGGTTACGTCACTTGTACAAGTGAATGATTTACCACAGATATCACAGTGATGAGGTTTCTCTCCTGTATGACTACGTTTGTGTCTAGTGACACCACTTATACAGGAGAATGATTTACCACAGATATCACAGTGATGAGGTTTCTCTCCTGTATGACTACGTTTGTGTCTAGTGACACCACTTATACAGGAGAATGATTTACCACAGTGATGAGGGTCTCTCCTGTATGTCTACATTTGTGTTCGGTTACGAGACTTGTACGAGAGAATGATTTACCACAGATATCACAGGGATATGGTTTCTCGCCTGTATGACTACATCTGTGTCTAGTTAAATGACCTAACTGAGAGAATGATTTGCCACAGATATCACAGGGATAAGGTTTCTCTCATGTATGACTACGTTTGTGTCTAGTGACAGCACTTATACAGGAGAATGATTTACCACAGATATCACAGAGATAAGGTTTCTCTCCTGTATGACAACGTTTGTGTTCGGTTACGTGACTTGTACGAGAGAATGATTTACCACAGATATCACAGGGGTAAGGTTTCTCTCCTGTATGACTATATTTGTGTTTAGTTAAGCTACTTGACTCGGAGAATGATTTACCACAGATATCACAGTGATGAGGTTTCTCTCCTGTATGACTACGTTTGTGTCTAGTTAAATGACTTGTTCGAGAGAATGATTTACCACAGATATCACAGGGGTAAGGTTTCTCTCCTGTATGACTATATTTGTGTTTAGTTAAGCTACTTGACTCGGAGAATGATTTACCACAGATATCACAGTGATGAGGTTTCTCTCCTGTATGACTACGTTTGTGTCTAGTTAAATGACTTGTTCGAGAGAATGATTTACCACAGATATCACAGGGGTAAGGTTTCTCTCCTGTATGACTACGTTTGTGAGTAGTTAAATGACCTGACTGAGAGAATGATTTACCACAGATATCACAGTGATGAGGTTTCTCTCCTGTATGACTACGTTTGTGTATAGTTAAGGCACTTTTAAGAGAGAATGATTTACCACAGATATCACAGGGATACGGTTTCACTCCTGTATGACTATGTTTGTGGATAGTTACACCACTTTTAAGAGAGAATGATTTACCACAGATATCACAGGGATATGGTTTCTCTCCTGTATGACTATATTTGTGTATAGTTACACCACTTTTAAGAGAGAATGATTTACCACAGATATCACAGGGATAAGGCTTCTCTCCTGTATGACTACGTTTGTGTATAGTTAAGGCACTTGCCCAAGAGAATGATTTACCACAGATATCACAGTGATAAGGTTTCTCTCCTGTATGACTACGTTTGTGTATAGTTACATCACTTTTAAGAGAGAATGATTTACCACAGATATCACAGAGATAAGGTTTCTCTCCTGTATGACTACGTTTGTGTATAGTTAAGGCACTTGTCCAAGAGAATGATTTACCACAGATATCACAGTGATAAGGTTTCTCTCCTGTATGACTACGTTTGTGTATAGTTACATCACTTTTAAGAGAGAATGATTTACCACAGATATCACAGAGATAAGGTTTCTCTCCTGTATGACTACGTTTGTGTATAGTTACATTACTTTTAAGAGAGAATGATTTACCACAGATATCACAGGGATAAGGTTTCTCTCCTGTATGACTACGTTTGTGTATAGTTAAGGCACTTGTACAAGAGAATGATTTACCACAGATATCACAGTGATGAGGCTTCTCTCCAGTATGACTATATTTGTGTATTGTTAAATGACCTAACTGAGAGAATGATTTATCACAGATATTACAGTAGTATGATGATTTTCCTTCCTCTTCTGACATCTCTTCAAGAAAAAATATTAATCTGTTAAGCGTAAAATATTAATCTGTTAATATATTGATATTTTTGCTTGGTTTTGATTTTACAGTTTATTCCCAACAAACATTTCCTCTGTTAAATCTCCATCAGCTCTGCTCTTTGTTGATATCTGAATATGATGCAAATTCCTTTGTAAATTTTTGCAACCTTACTAAGAATGCAGAATCTTCTTGTACATTTTCCAGATAGGAAGAGAAATCTTTCCATCAACCTCAGTTTAGAAGAAATATTTCACTAATTCACCAAATGTTGATATAAAAACATTTATATAAACACCGTGTAAAATCTTGTGTTAGTCTTTTAAACAATGATATTGATGTTGTATCTGAAGTTAAAATTTCTCTTCTGTCAATGTCATGTGATATTCTGAAATAACAGAGAAACAAAATAAGATATAGAGGAGAGGATATTAAAATGTTGTGATTCAACAATGGAAATTTTACCTTTCTTTAATGATAAATAGTCAACATCATCATTGTTTAACATCCATCTTCCACACTAGTGTAAAATATATATAATGAAAAAAATGATTGTGTACAGTGCTCAGGTGCACTACAACTGATAGAATTATGTACAAATGTCAGGAAAATTAACAGTGTACGAGTCCTGATAAACACACATGTGTTCGTGTGTGTGTATGGACGGGGAATATCAGGTGCAAGTGATGGAAAATTTGGGGAAGCATGGAAGTTTTGAAGGATACATCAGTGATTCGGGTAATGTCTTCAGGAAAGTCTATGAGTTGATCACAGTCGCTGGAGTTAGGGATAAATCCAAATTGCGTGGGTCGGATAAGGCTGTGAGAGTTCCAGAGTGGTTCTCTCACACAGGACTCCATCAGTTTGGCGATGCAGCTAGTTAGATTGACTGGACAATAGTTGAGAGGTGACATGCGATCACCCTTCTTGAACAAAGGAATGGCACTGGCAGTTTTCTACTGCTCAGAGGTAACTCCATTGTTAAGAGAATTGAAAGAAGAGTGAAAGCTGGTGCAGAAAAAAGTAACCACCATGTCTGAGAAGCAGGTACGTAACATAATTACGACCAGGAGAAGGATAGTTGAACTTATTCTTATGGTGGCATCTTAGTATCATAGGTGTAAATTCTATACTTGTTTCTTTTTTTCGTGTGCTATCAACCAATCTGACCTCCAAGGGGCTCGCAGTTGACTTTTGTCCAGCAAGATTGAAATGTTGGGAAGGGCTCCCTCCCGCTTCTCGGAGTTTACCCAACCATTTTTCTTTCAGAGTGTTATTAACGAATCTCACCTCCCAACAAGTAGGAAATGACTAGATTTATAGAAAAACTAGGGTGAAAGGGAGTCAAAAGACGATCGGAGGTTCACAGATCTACACCCACCTCGCCTTTCGTGGGGAAAAATTACCTTTTTTTATTTTGTGCTGTCAACTAATCTGACCCCCAAGGTGCTCCCAATCATCTTTTTCTCCCGGGTTAGGGTTTCTGTTATCCAGATAAAAATCGATTGCGAGAATCTTTTTAAGTTAGATTAGTTGATAGCACACGAAATAACCGAGGAAAGAAATTATTTTCCCACTGAAATGGAGGGGTGTGTTGTATAAATTGACCTAAACTACACATTATAATACAAGGTAGTGAACAACATGATTAAATAGCCGGAGGTAATTTAAATAATAAAGACACTCATAATAACAATATATTTTATATCACATGTAACAGTAGAATCTAGCTATTGTAAAATAAGACAACATTTCAGTCTAGAAGTATTTTCCTGTATATAAAAGTGACGAGGAAGAAATATGTCCAAAGTTGTTAAATATTTTCACTTGTATATAATTACTGTATCGTTGAAAGGTTCACATAATTCTATTATTTACACACATTATCATAGACTTCAAGTAAATCTTTCTCAACTTACCCTCTTCACATGTAATCAATGTGTTGTCTTCTTATATTATATTAAACAAAGA
>OZ024766.1:3236849-3254349 GCA_964016885.1 Eledone cirrhosa
GTGCACATTCTATTCTACACAATACAGCACTGAGACTTGTATGTAAAATTAGAGTACTGCGTTCATTTTGTGCAAAAATACTGCATCCGCACTCCTATGCACAATAGAGTACAGCACCCATCCTGTGCAAAAAAAAAAAAAATAGATATGCAAAATATTGAAAACACGTCACTGTGAGACGTCGTTCAGTCAATGTGTCCAAATTCGAAGCCACACCCGTTGTCCAAACCACAACACCCATTTGTTGCAAAGTCTGGGTGAGCGTAAGGAGAAGGAGCATGGAACTTCTGGTAAGTAAGGAGCGGTTTGCCTGCAACTACAGTGAAGAACCGTCTGGTCGGTTTAGCACAGAGGTGTCCGTTAAGGGTTTCCGTCCTTTGCGGGGTCACACAATCATCGTCACCTTCGTCGTCATTGTCGCTGTCATCATTGTCATCATCCGTCCAATGAGACGGAGGAACAGTCCTTTCGGCTATGTGTCTAAGTACCGTATCAGATGGGGATGATTGCGTTTGTGCGGGCACTTGCATTTCGGTTTGCAACTTCAAATGCATATGTGTTCGACGGTGCATTTGAGCTTCAGTTTGAATTTCCGTTTTTGTTAGTGGATGAGGCTGTTGTTGATATTGTTGTTGCATTTGTTGCGGTGGAAGTGGGTAATGGTGCATTTTTTGGTGTTGATGTTGAGGTTGATGTTGCATTTGTTGTTGTTTTTTTTGTAGTTGCAGCAGTTGTTGCTGGTGAGTTGTTTGTTGTTGCTGTTGTTGTTGTCGTTGTTTGTGTTGTTGTTGATGTTGGTGTCGGTTGTGGTGGTATTGGTGGGTGTGTTGTTGTTGTTGTTGTTGTTGTTGCTGTTGTTGTTGTTGTTGTTGTTGCGTTAGCGTAGTTGTTGTTGTTGTTGTAAGCGTTGTCGTTGTTGTCGTTTGCTGCTGCGACCTTGGTCGCAAATGTCTTAACGAGGCGCGAGAGAATTTCGGAAAAAACTTCCGTACTCCACTGTGGTGGTTGTTGTTGTTGCTGTTGCTGTTGTTGTTGTTGTTGTTGTTGTGTTGGGGCAGGTGGTGGGAGTGGTTGTCATTGTTTTGGATGCGGCGGTGGTGGTGGTGGTTGTTGTTGCTGTTGTTACCATTGTTGTTGTTGTTGCTGCTGCTGTTTTTGTTGTTGCCGTTGCTGCTGCTGCTGTTGCCGTTGTTGTTGTTGTTGTTGCCGTTGTGGCGGTGGGGTTGATGATGAGGAGGATGATGGTGGGGGGGGAGGCAGGTCTGGTGGCTATGTTCGTCGTCGTTGCTGCTGCTGTTGTTGTTGTTGTTGTGGTGGTGTTGATTGTTCTGATATTGCTCATGGCAACGATATCTGTGTTGTTGCTGTTGCTGTTTGTTGTTGTTGTTGTTGTTGTTGCTGCTGCTGGGCTTTTGTAGGGGTGCAGGGAAATGATCGGGTTCGTTTGGGTAGTCAGGGTGGTGGTGTTGTGCTTGGGGATAGTGATGGGATGCTTTCTGCTGAGGTTGGTGCTGGTGCTGTTGGTGTTGGTGTTGGTGACCGCTGCTGTTTGACTGTTGAAGGGGTGGTGCAGAAAGAGGTGGTGCAGTCTCATCGTGGTAGGAGGGGTGGTGTTGGTGGTTATAAGAAGGCTGCTGGGGGAGGTGGTGGTGGTGGTGCGATTGAAGGCTAGGATGGCTGTCACTGTTGCTGCTGCTGTTGAGGCTGCTGCGATGGCCGCACCCTCGACACTGCTGCACCGACGCGTACGCCGGCGGCGGCGCAACGAGCGGGAGCGGGGCGGGGGGCGGCGGCGGCGGCAGGTGCCGCGGCGGAGGGGGAGGCGGCGGCGGCGGCAGGAGGTGCGAAGACGGGGAACGGCGGGAAAACCACGACGAAGACTTCTTCATTGACGAGCCGCCGCCACTGCTGGTGTTGGCGGCGGCGGCGGCGGCGGCGGTGTTGCTGGCGGTTGCTATTGGCGTCCGTAGGTCAGCAGCGCCCCTGCGGAGGGGCAGTGTTGCCGAGCCGTGCCTCACGCGTCCGCTCCTCCTTCCAAACGACGTCCATTCCGACAGCGCCCTCCACCCCCCTTCTCCTCCTCTTTTCCTCCTTTCTTCTTCCTTGACATCATCATCAGCATCATCATCAGCATCATGATCATCATCATCAGCGTCATCATAGTCATCGACAGGATAAGTGGCGCCCCCACCACTGCTAGATCTTCTGTTCGCATCTTCAGCTTCCTCACAGTACCAACAGTTTCCTGCAGTTGCTGTGGAGACAGCCTGCTGCTGCTGCTGCTGCTGCTGATGGTGGTGGTGGTGGTGGCGGTGGTGGTGGGTGAGGGGGTGGTGATAATGGTGCTGGTGGAGGAGTAGCTGGTGGTCTTCGGGAGTGGTGGGAGCAGTATGGGGTGCATTGATGGTGATGGAGCCGGCGAAATTGGCGGGGAACCAGGGAACGTCTAAACACATCTGTTGCTGTTGTTGCTGTTGTTGCTGTTGTTGTTGTTGTTGTTGTTGTTGTTCTTGTGCCGCGCCCGAGAAACGGTCCCGCGGGTGGAACATGTCGGCGGCACATTGGTGTGACACCTGCTGCCCTCTATTTTCGTCAGCACCTGCGCCACTCCGGGTGACATCTCCATCTTCTCTCTCCTCCTCTTCTTCAGCAGTCACCACCATCATTGCATTATTATTATTATTATTGTTATCGTTGTTGTTGTTGTTGTTGTTGTTGTTGATTGCTTTCAAGGTGGTAGTAATAGTAGTGGTGGCGGCGGTGGTGGTGGTAATAGCTATAGCAGCGGTGGTGGCGGTGGTGGTGGTGGTGGTGGTGGCAGTGGTGATGGCGGCGGTGGTGGTGGTGGCGGCGGCGGCGGTGGTGGTGGTGGCGGCGGCGGCGTTTGTCGTCGTCGTCGTCGTCGTCGCCGCCGCCGCCATGGCAACAACACCCAGACGATGATGCTGCTGCTGCTGCTGCTGCTGTTGGTCGTTCGTGGTGGCGGCGGCGGCGGCGGTGGTGGTGGTGGTGATCGTCGTCGTCGCCGCCGCCGCCGACGACATCACCAGAGGTGAGGGTGAGGAGAAGGAAGAGGGGCGAGGAGGAGCGGCGGCGGCGGCGTCGTCGTCGTCGTCATCGTCATGGCGTCGGTCGTCGCCGCCGCCGGGCTCCGGCATCACTGTTTCCAGGTGCAGCGGCGACCAGGCGGTCGGCGGCGGCGGCGGCGGCGTCGACGACGACGGTGGCGGCGATCCTAAGTGGTGGTGTTGTTGTTGTTGTTGTTGTTGTTGGTGGTGGACTTGGTGGTGGTGGGTCAGCTGACCTCCAGTCTTCAGCGGGGTGTCCGTCGTCTCGAGCGCCGTGAAGAAGGAAGACGACTCGCTGGTGCGTCGGGACGACAAGGACTGCTGATGGTGCGGCGGCTGTGGTGGTGGCGGGTCGTCTGCAGCGCCCCCTGTGCCACCGCCCTCGTCTGGCTCCCCGCGTCGCTCTTGGTCGCTCTCTTTGCCCCCTTCTGGGTTGGTGACGACTATCGTGGGTCCGATCTCCTGTAGGTGTTCTAATAGGGAGCCTATGAAGGTATAGCAGTAGTTGTATTCAGCCTGGAAGAGTGACAAGAAAGGGAGATAATTATGTTACGGCTTGGTAGGTGAACAGAAAACTGGTGAACAGGTGTGTGTGTGTGTGTGTGTGTGTGTGTGTGTGTGTGTGTGTGTGTGTGTATTAACAGGTATGTGTCTCTGTGTTAACAGGTGTGTGTGTGTGTGTGTGTGTATTAACAGGTGTGTGTCTCTGTGTTAACAGGTGTGTGTGTGTGTGTGTGTGTGTATTAACAGGTGTGTGTCTCTGTGTTAACAGGTGTGTGTGTGTGTGTGTGTGTGTATTAACAGGTGTGTGTCTCTGTGTTAACAGGTGTGTGTGTGTGTGTGTGTGTGTATTAACAGGTGTGTGTCTCTGTGTTAACAGATGTGTGTGTGTGTGTGTGTGTAAGAGATGTACTCACCAATGTCTCTATCAACAGGTGTGTGTGTGTGTGTGTGTGTGTGTGTGTGTGTGTGTGTGTGTATTAACAGGTGTGTGTCTCTGTGTTAACAGATGTGTGTGTGTGTGTGTGTGTGTATTAACAGGTGTGTGTGTGTGTGTGTGTGTAAGAGATGTACTCACCAATGTCTCTATCAACAGGTGTGTGTGTGTGTGTGTGTGTGTGTGTGTGTGTGTGTGTGTGTGTGTATTAACAGGTGTGTGTCTCTGTGTTAACAGGTGTGTGTGTGTGTGTGTGTGTGTATTAACAGGTGTGTGTCTCTGTGTTAACAGATGTGTGTGTGTGTGTGTGTGTGTGTATTAACAGGTGTGTGTCTCTGTGTTAACAGGTGTGTGTGTGTGTGTGTGTGTAAGAGATGTACTCACCAATGTCTCTATCAACAGGTGTGTGTGTGTGTGTGTGTGTGTGTGTGTGTGTGTGTGTGTGTGTATTAACAGGTGTGTGTCTCTGTGTTAACAGATGTGTGTGTGTGTGTGTGTGTGTATTAACAGGTGTGTGTCTCTGTGTTAACAGGTGTGTGTGTGTGTGTGTGTGTAAGAGATGTACTCACCAATGTCTCTATCAACAGGTGTGTGTGTGTGTGTGTGTGTGTGTGTGTGTGTGTGTGTATTAACAGGTGTGTGTCTCTGTGTTAACAGGTGTGTGTGTGTGTGTGTGTGTGTGTGTGTAAGAGATGTACTCACCAATGTCTCTATCAACAGGTGTGTGTGTGTGTGTGTGTATTAACAGGTGTGTGTCTCTGTGTTAACAGGTGTGTGTGTGTGTGTGTGTGTGTGTGTGTGTGTGTGTGTGTGTGTGTAAGAGATGTACTCACCAATGTCTCTATCAACAGGTGTGTGTGTGTGTGTGTGTGTGTGTGTGTGTGTGTGTGTGTAAGAGATGTACTCACCAATGTCTCTATCAACAGGTGTGTGTGTGTGTGTGTGTGTGTGTGTGTGTATTAACAGGTGTGTGTCTCTCTGTGTTAACAGGTGTGTGTGTGTGTGTGTGTGTGTGTGTGTAAGAGATGTACTCACCAATGTCTCTATCAACAGGTGTGTGTGTGTGTGTGTGTGTAAGAGATGTACTCACCAATGTCTCTATCAACAGGTGTGTGTGTGTATTAACAGGTGTGTGTCTCTGTATTAACAGGTGTGTGTGTGTGCGTGCGTGTGTGTGTGTGTTTCAACACAGGTATGTGTGTGTGTGTGTGTGTGTGTCTCAACACAGGTGTGTGTGTGTGTCTCAACACAGGTGTGTGTGTGTGTGTATCAACAGGTGTGTGTGTGTTTGTATTAACAAGTGTGTGTGTGTGTGTGTCACAACACAGGTGTGTGTGTGTGTCTGTATCAACAGGTGTGTGTGTCTGTATCAACAGGTGTGTGTGTCTGTCTGTATTAACAAGTGTGTGTGTGTGTGTGTATTAACAGGTGTGTGTCTCTGTATTAACAGGTGTGTGTGTGTGTGTGTGTCAACACAGGTGTGTGTCTGTATCAACAGGTGTGTGCGTCTGTCTGTATTAACAAGTGTGTGTGTGTGTGTCACAACACAGGTGTGTGTGTGTGTGTGTTTGTAGAAGAGGTGTACTCACCAATGTTGGAACTAACTGTGGCCTGTTTTTCTTTACAACCCGTACAGCGTTCATGATGTCGACTTCTCTGTCTTCCTTCAGCCGGTCGCAACATATACTGATGGCTGAGAACATGCCACACCTACTGTAACCATCTCTGGAGAGTAGAGAGAGAGGTGGAGAGAGGTTAGTGGGGGAGAGTAGAGAGAGGTGGAGAGCGGTTAGTGGGGGAGAGTAGAGAGAGGGGGAGAGAGGTTAGTGGGGGAGAGAGGTTAGTGGGGGAGAGTAGAGAGAGGGGGAGAGAGGTTAGTGGGGGAGAGTAGAGAGATGTGGAGAGCGGTTAGTGGGGGAGAGTAGAGAGAGGGGGAGAGAGTTTAGTGGGGGAGAGTAGAGAGAGGGGGAGAGAGGTTAGTGGGGGAGAGTGGAGAGAGGTGGAGAGAGGTCAGTGGGGGAGAGTAGAGAGAGAAGGAGAGAGGTTAGTGGGGGAGAGTAGAGAGAGAGAGGGGAAGAGTAGAGAGAGGGGGAGAGAGGTTAGTGGGGGAGATTAGAGAGCGGGGGAGAGAGGTTAGTGGGGGAGAGTAGAGACAGAGGGGGAGAGAGGTTAGTGGGGGAAAGTAGAGAGAGGGGGAGAGAGGTTAGTGGGGGAAAGTAGAGAGAGGGGGAGAGAGGTTAGTGGGGAGAGTAGAGAGAGGAGGGGAGAGGTTAGTGGCAGAGTAGAGAGAAGGGGAGAGATGTTAGTGGGTGGGAGAGAGAGGGGGAGAGTAGAGAGAGAGAGGTTAGTGGGAGAGAGGAGAGAGGTTAGTGGGTGGGAGAGAGCAGAGAGGTTAGTGGGAGAGAGTAGAGAGAGGTTAGTGGGTGGGAGATAGAGGGGGAGAGTAGAGAGAGAGATAGCTGAGAACATGCCACACCTACTGTAAATACATTCACACAAAAACACACATACATTCACACATACATTTACACAAACACACACATACATTCACACAAACATTCACACAAAAACATACATTCACACACATACATTCACACAAACACATACATTCACACAAACACATACATTCACACACATACATTCACACAAAAACATACATACATTCACACAAAAACACATACATTCACACACATACATTCACACATACATTCACACATACATTTACACAAACACACACATACACTCACACAAACACATACATTCACACACATACATTCACACAAACACATACATTCACACATACATTTACACAAACACACACATACACGCGCACACAGCATAGTTTTTTCACCATCCCCTTCCTTCCTTTTCACACACACACACACACACACACATACATTCACGCAGGCAGCAGACGTAAAGAGAGAGAGAGAGGAGTAGTATGAGGTAATCAAACTACTCTCTTTTTACGTGTTGTGACAGAATCGCAGAAATTTATATATAGATTTCATTACTACTACTACTACTACTACTACAGTTACTACCACATTATTGAGCCAGAACAGATACTATGAAGCATTTTTAATCTGACGCCATAACAACTCTGTCAACTCCTCGCATAGAATCCCACCAAATTAGCACCATATAAATACAGTTGAATACTTACTTTGATATAACTACGATAGGGCTGATTGAATTCGTCTGTGACTGCCATTCGTGTGAATGTATGTGTTTGTGTGAATGGATGTGTGTGAATGTATGTGTTTATGTGAGTGTACGTGTGTGTTTGTGTAAATGTATGTGTGAATGTATGTGTGAATGTATGTGTGTGAATGTATGTGTTTTGTGTGAATGTATGTATGTTTTTGTGTGAATGTATGTGTGTGAATGTATGTTTTTGTGTGAATGTTTGTGTGTGAATGTATGTGTTTGTGTGAGTGTATGTGTGTTTGTGTGAATGTATGTGTGAATGTATGTGTGAATGTATGTGTGAATGTATGTGTGTGAATGTATGTGTTTTTGTGTGAATGTATGTATGTTTTTGTGTGAATGTATGTGTGTGAATGTATGTGTTTGTGTGAATGTATGTGTGTGAATGTATGTTTTTGTGTGAATGTTTGTGTGAATGTATGTGTGTGAATGTATGTGTTTGTGTGAATGTATGTGTTTGTGTGAATGTATGTGTGTGAATGTATGTTTTTGTGTGAATGTTTGTGTGAATGTATGTGTGTGTTTGTGTAAATGTATGTGTGAATGTATGTGTGTTTTTGTGTGAATGTATTTACAGTTGAATACTTACTTTGATATAACTACGATAGGGCTGATTGAATTCGTCTGTGACTGCCATTCCTCGACCAGTCCCAAAAGGTAAGCGAAAGACATAGTGTTGGGTGGGACTTTGTTTGATTTGGGCCAGTTCAGAAGCTGAAACATCTTCACGGGTCGGCTTTCGTCCTTCATGTCCCGTGGGGGTAGTGTCACACAGCTCTGCAAGTAATGGAAACACTGTGACACAGTTATTTAGGGGCCTGCTACAGTTTGTGATTGGGGGGGGGGGGTTAGTGGATTACTGGGGGGGGGGTCAAAGAAGAAGAAGAAGAAGAAGAAAAAGGCAAAGAAGAAGAACAGTACATTTCAAAATGCGAAATATGTGAACACAAATATGATAACAACAACAACAACAATAATAATAATAATAATAATTGCTTCTACTTTAGGCACAAGGCCAGCAATTACCCAGTGTATTACTGGTACTTTATTTTATCGACCCCGTAAGGATGAAAGGTAAAGTTAACCTCGGCGGGATTTGAACTCAGACCATAAAGGGCCGTAACTCTATGTTGCAAAGCATGGGGTCTGTCTGACCCTCTACTAATACTGCCAATCCAGTAATAGCAACAACAACGAGAACAACAACAACAGCAACAACAACAACAACAACACGTGTCTGTGGCAAAGATTCCGTTCTACAGTAGAAAACTGTTTTAAAACAGTTTATATTTGAAAATTATAGTGTCTGTGTTACACCTGTGGCTGTGTGACACCAGTGGCTGTGTGACACCAGTGTGGGACACCAGTGGCTGTGTGACACCAGTAGCTGTGTGACATCAGTGGCTGTGTGACACCACTGGCTGTGTGACACCAGTGGCTGTGTGACATCAGTGGCTGTGTGACACCAGTGGCTGTGTGACACCAGTGGCTGTGTGACATCAGTGGCTGTGTGACATCAGTGGCTGTGTGACATCAGTGGCTGTGTGACATCGGTGGCTGTGTGACACCAGTGGCTGTGTAACACCAGTGGCTGTATGACACCAGTGGCTATGTGACGCCAGTGGCTGTGACAGCAGCGTGACAGGAGTGGCTGTGTGACCAGTTTGTGACACCAGTTTGTGACACAATTGTGGCATGAATGGCTGTGTGACACCAATGACTATGTCACACCAGAGTGTGACAGGAGTGGTTGTGTGACACCAATGAGTGTGACACCAGTTGGTGACACAAATGTGGCATGAATGGCTGTGACACCAATAACTGTCACACCAGAGTGTGACCCCTGTGACTCCAGAGTGACAGGAGTGGCTGTGTGTCACCAGTGTGACAGGAGTGGCTGTGTGACACTAATGACTATGTCACACCAGAGTGTGACGCCAGAGTGACAGGAGTGGCCGTGTGACACCAGTGTGACAGGAGTAGCACCAGTGACACCAGTGTGACAGGGGTGGGTTTGTTATGCTGGTGTGACAGGAGTGGATGTGTGACACCAATGTGGAATGAATGGCAGTGTGATACCAGTTGTAACAGGAGTGTGACACCACTGTGACAAGCGTTGCTGTGTGACATCAATGTGGAAAGAATGACAGTATGTCACCAGTGTGACACCACTGTGACAGGAGTGGCTGTGTGTGACGGAAAAACGACAGCTTTAAGTCACTTACTTTTACACCGCTGCGCTGGTAAGGGGAGATAACAAAGAAAGTTGCTTTAGTCACATGATGTAACAGATGTATGTATGTGCATGTGTGTATGTGCGCATGTTATGTGTGTGTATCTGTGTGTGTGTGTAGTCATAATATAACAAATGCATGTGTGTGTGTGTGTGTGTGCGTGTGTATAATATAACAAATGCAAGTATGTGTGTGTGTGTGAGGGGGAGGGTGTACGGTGTGTCACAGGACACCAATATTCTTTTTAAAATAGCCGAATAACTTCCAGCTACCATATATGGAAAAGCATAAAGCACCATGTAGTTATCTCCTCTTAGTAGATAATGAAGTGTCAAGGGAGACAACTCAAAAAAATTACTAGCGCGCTAAAGATTAACAGTAGCAAAATGATTAAACCTAAAAATACTGAAGGTATTTAACACACTGTTGGCGACAAAACATCATCATCATCATCACCATTTTACGTCCATTCTTCCACGCTAGCATGGGTTAGACGGGTTGTCCTGTTGTGGGCAGTGTCCGGTCGGCTGACCATGTCTTGCTCATATAGGAACTGATTCTGGCTTGATTTCTACAGCTGGATGCCCTTCCTAACACCAACCTCATTTACAGTGAGTGCTGGGTGCTTTTTTTCCAAGGCGCCTACACAACCACTTTACAGTGTGGGCTGGGTGCTTTTTTGCCGTTGCTCCTCCACGACCACTTTGCAGGTGTTATATCAGAGTTTTCCTTCTCCTAGAATTCTGCCTTGACAAAGGCTAAGGGGTCATCTCTCCCGGTGATTTTGGATGGCCATTGACTCTTAAGAGCTCCTTTGCCCTTTGATATATATATATATATATATATATATATATGGAGGCACATGGCTTAGTGGTTAGAGCATTGGCCTTGCAATCGAAAGGTTGTGAGTTCAATTCTCAGACCGGGTGATGTGTTGTTTCCTTGAGCAAGACACTTTATTTCACATTGCTCCAGTTTACTCAGCTGTAGAAATGAGATGATAGGGACTGGGGTCCCTATCATTCCACTGCAAAGTGGTCGTGGAGGTGCGACGGCAAAAAAAAGCACCCAGCACTCACTGTAAATGAGGTTGGTGTTAGGAAGGGCATCCAGCTGTAGAGATCAAGCCAGAATCAGTTCCCGTCCCACCCTTGCAAGCTGGGAAAAAACGGGACGTAAAATGAAAATATATATATATATATATATATATTTATAATATGTATATGTAGGTATAAAGTGTGTATATATAAGTGCGTATATATAATATATATTTACCTTTCTTACCCGAAACATCCGTACGGCCATGTCAGGGTATTTAAACGTGCGACAATATTTCACTCCGATTGGTCCATATTTTTTCTCTAGGTTCACATCTTTCGGCCAAAAACAAGGGTAACCCTGCAAATATAAATGGAAAGTAGTGTGAGTGGCGGTTAGAGTGTGACTGACGATGTGGGAGTGAGTGGAAGAATGACGGGGAGTGAAAACATGAGTGCGAGTGTGAGTGAAAACATGAGTGCGAGTGTGAGTGAAAACATGTGTGAGTGAGAGTGTGAGTGATGGAGAGAGTGTGAGCGATGGTGTGGGTGTGAGTGTAAGAATGAGGGTGAGTGAAAACATGAGTGCAAAGTGAGAGTGATGGTTACAGTGTGACCGATGGTGTGGGTGTGAGTTAGAGTGTGAGTGCGGGTGTTAGTGAGAGTGCGGGTGTGGGTGAGAGTGCGTGCGGGTGTGGGTGAGAGTGAGTGCGGGTGTCGGTGAGAGTGAGTGCGGGTGTGAAGGAGAGTGTGAGTGCGGGTGAGAGTGCGAGTGAAGGTGCGGGTGCGAGTGTGAGTGAGAGAGAGAGTGTGAGTGCGGGTGAGAGTGCGAGTGATAGTGTGAGTGTGAGTGCGGGTGAGAGTGCAAGTGTGAGTGCGGGTGAGAGTGCGAGTGAGAGTGTGAGTATGAGTGAGAGTGTGAATGTGAGTGCGATTGAGAGTGCGAGTGATAGTGTGAGTGTGAGTGAGAGTGCGGGTGAGAGTGCGGGTGAGAGTGAGAGTGCGGGTGCGAGTGTGAGTGCAAGTGTGAGTGTGCCTTACCCTGGAAAATTTGACGTCATTCAGTAGCACCAAAGTATGGACTTTGTAGTCGTACACGAGACGCCATATGTCTCTTATTGTGCTCTTCATAGGCCATTGTGTGACAATGTAGTTGTTTCTATTCCAGTAACCCTGGCAACGACACATTGGCAGATTGACAGATTGACGCATGAACAGATGGACACATGGATAGATTGACAGATTGACATATTGACATATTGACAAATTGACATACTAGCAGATTGACACATGAACAGATGAACACATCCATAGATGGACACATGGACAGATTGACAAATTGACATACTAGTAGATTGACACATGAACAGATGAACACATCCATAGATGGACACATGGACAGATTGACAAATTGACATACTAGTAGATTGACACATGAACAGATGAACACATCCATAGATGGACACATGGACAGATTGACAAATTGACATACTAGTAGATTGACACATGAACAGATGAACACATCCATAGATGGACACATGGACAGATTGACAAATTGACATACTAGTAGATTGACACATGAACAGATGAACACATCCATAGATGGACACATGGACAGATTGACAAATTGACATACTAGTAGATTGACACATGAACAGATGAACACATCCATAGATGGACACATGGACAGATTGACAAATTGACATACTAGTAGATTGACACATGAACAGATGAACACATCCATAGATGGACACATGGACAGATTGACAAATTGACATACTAGTAGATTGACACATGAACAGATGAACACATCCATAGATGGACACATGGACAGATTGACAAATTGACATACTAGTAGATTGACACATGAACAGATGAACACATCCATAGATAGACACATGGACAGATTGGCAGATTGACATATTGACAAATTGACATATTAGCAGATTGACACATGAACAGTTTGACACATGGACAGATTAACAGATTGAAAGTGACAGATATATATATATATATATATATATATATATATATGTACATATATATATATATATATATATATATATATATATATATGTACATATATATATATATATATATATATATATATATATATATATATATATACATACATATATACAAATATATATATATATATGTATATATGTATGTATATATGTATATATGTATATATATATATATGTATATATATATATATGTATATATATATATATATGTATATATATGTATATATATGTATATATATGTATATATATTTATACATACATATATATACATACATACATATATATATATATACACCAGTGACGACGCAACTCATTTCTACAGCTGAGTAAACTGGAGCAATGTGAAATAAAGTGTCTTGCTCAAGGAAACAACACATCGCCCGGTCCGAGAATCGAACTCGCAACTTTTCGATTGCAAGCCCAATGCTCTAACCACTAAGCCATGCACTTTATAATTATCTATCTATCTAGGGCAGGTAAAATTCCCGAGATCCATGGACGAGTTCTCTCCAGCGGTCTCTGTCCCTCATTATCGCTGCCATGTCCTGCGTCTCCAACAGACCAGTGTCTGTCCTTAGGGCATCAACATACGTTAACCTTGGTTTTCCTCTTCCAGTGTGTCCATGTAGGGGCTCCCACAGGAGCACTGAGTGCAGTGTCAACTCTGGATGTCGGTGAGCATGTCCAGCTAACCTCAGTCTCCTTTGTGTCACTTTTGAGCTGACTCTTGGGAGGCTCCCGTACAGCTCTGCTGTACGGCTCTGAGACTTGGACACTGACCAAGAAACTCACTCAGATGGTGGATGGGTGCTAGACGAGAATGCTGAGGATGCGCCTTATATGGGTATATATGATATTGATAAGTAGTCTATATATATATACTCACATCTACATAAACCCCATTGATAAAGTCACTATCATCACTTTTGTCATTGCTCAGCAAATATGGACGGGCTCTTTCAGCTGTGGAGTGGAGAATAAGATGAGAACAAGCATATTAGTGTTAGCATTATATATTCAGTTCTTTATATTTCGGAAGAATGTTCCCTTTGTCAAAAGAAACGAAGTTGAGGTCCCTGTTTTCTTGTTAACCTTCCTTTTGACAAGGGGAATTCTATGCTGTAATATAAAGGATTAATTAAATATCTCCAATACATATATATATTTATTATTTTAAATCGATATGGACAAACTGTAGTATAATAATTAGTATACTTCAATCTGGCTAAATTTTTCTTTTGCAATATATATACAGATATGTTGGTATCTGTGTTTCATCACTTACATATTAATTTATACACTGCTCAGGGGATATTTTTCCTCATTCGAGCTGATTCCATTGTAAAAGAATTCATTACCTTATTAATATATATATATATATATATATATATATATATATATATATATATACACACACATATGTATGTAGTGGTGGTATAGTGCTAATACTGTAGTAACACAGCAGTAATGCAGTAGTAATACAGCCGTAAAGTCATATACTTACGTGGCTGCAGCATTATATCCCGGCTTTTGCTTCTGTTTTCTTGTCTGTGACCCCCAGCGCAGTCCCCGATCGACAGTTTTGGCACAACTTGATTTAACACCTGTCAACCAGAAATAAAAATATGTATATTATTTTACCTGACAAATAGCTCATTAGTTAACGATTAACTCTTAACGAACTCTGCCATGTGAAACCACATTAACTTGATATTCTTCAAAACACTATGACTACTTCACATTAAATATTAAAGTCTTTACTAAAAATACTGTATATTTTCACAACAATCTGTCTAGTAAAGATTGTCTAGTAAAGATACTATAAACATTTAGTACAAAGCAACACTATGACTACATCACATTAAATATTAAAGTCTTTACTGTAATACTGTAAATTTTCACAACAATCTGTTGTGAAAAAACATTGTTTCCTTGGTCTGATCTGATGATCAGCTCCTTTCTTCTGCCAGAAGTTGTGACCAACAGATAGTATCAGCAATAGAAAGACCAATGGAGACATTGTTTCCTTGGTCTGATCTGATGATCAGCTCCTTTCTTCTGTCAGGAGTTGTGACTAACAGATAGTATCAGCAATAGAAAGACCAATGGACACATTGTTTCCTTGGTCTGATCTGATGATCAGCTCCTTTCTTCTACCAGGAGTTGTGACCAACAGACAGTATCAGCAATGGAAAGACCAATGGAGACATTGTTTCCTTGGTCTGATCTGATGATCAGCTCCTTTCTTCTGTCAGGAGTTGTAACTGACAGATAGTATCAGCAATAGAAAGACCAATGGAGACATTGTTTCCTTGGTCTGATCTGATGATCAGCTCCTCTGCCTACATTTTCTCATAGAAAAAGGATTCAATACAGATGTGAACTTACCTGGAATTCTTCCTGAAACTCTGAGGCTAGGTTGTGTTCTTGGTCAGCCAACCTTTGCACCAACGATGACACCGTATATATAGAGTTACTGCACTGCATGTAGAGTGCTAATGTGTCATATATAAGACGGTATTGCACCTGTGAATGGTTAGATATAGTGGTGTTAGTAGTAGTAGTGTTAGTAGTAGTAGTAGTGGTGGAGGTGGTGGTATTGGTGTGGTAGTAGTAGTAATGTTAGTAGTGGTAGTGGTGTGGTGGTGGTGTCATGTGACTGTGGGAGTGGACAACACTGTAGTTGTGGCAGAAGAAGTGAAGGAGTGGACTCACCGGTGTGCGAATCATGTTCTTTCTAGAGTTGTGCATATGTAGTATGGCTCCAAATACATCGACATAGTCCTCCACCTCGAGTTGTTTGAGGCAGTAGTCAACAGCAATAAAGATGGCAGTACGAGCACCGCCACTCCTGTTGGGCGGAGGGAGACAGAGAGAGATATAGTTAGGGTTAGAGATTGATAGAGGGAGTCAGTCAGAGAGATAGACAGGCAGATAGTGTGATATATATATATGTGTACATCGACAGCTGTATAAAAAAGTGCAGGGCGATCAAAATAGACGGTAGCCACGGAGTAGGCAGACCCCAAAAAAACCTGGGATGACTTGATAAATTCCGACCTCACACACTTACACCTCTCCAAGACAATGTCACTGGACCGAGATCTTTGGCGCTACATAGTAATACAGAAGACCCGCTTTGCCTAAGTGCAAAGCGAAACCTACAGTCAGTAGGCACCTCTAACAAAAATACACCCCGGCCCCACTACCCCCACCCCATCCACACCACACCTTCCGATGTAAAGTTATGTTGGTACCACAACATCCAGTCCGAAACAAATGAGATCGTGTAGGTGTAACGACATAAAAAGACACAGTCCACGTTGTAATGTGGCTGTCTAGGTAACACGGTAAAACCTCCCAGTCCACACTGTAAACGTGGTTGGTGTTAGGAAGGGCATCCAGCCGTCGAGCAAGACAACCAATCTTGCCTCAAGTGGGAAAAATCCCGTCCAAACCCATGCTAGCGTGGAAGATGGACGTTAAACGATGATGATGATGATGATGATATATATATATATATGGAGGCACATGGCTTAGTGGTTAGAGCATTGGCCCTTGCAATCGAAAGGTTGCTTATTTTTTAAATGACAGTTTGATTTAATTCTACAATTACATTTAGAGGAGTTGATGTTATTCGGAACGGTGCTATTATGTTGGATATTGCTAGAGATCTAGCACAAAATATAAATAGAATCAATAATAGAAATTTAAACCATAACCAAAATAGCAGTAATATCTCTAGCAATATCCAACATAATAATACTGTTCCCAATAACATCAACTCTGCTAAATGTAATTGTAGAATTAAATCAAACGGTCCTTTAAAAAATAATTGCTTAGATAAGGATGTGGTCTATAAATGCAGTCAAAACCAGTGATAATATATTTAACTATGTAGGTTCAATTTCTACAGACTTTAAAACTCGTTTTAATAATCACAAATGCTCATTTAATAATATTGGTAAAAAATCTTCAACTTCTCTATCAAACCGGATATGGAACTTAAAATCCAAAAATACGGACTATCCTTTAACTTGGGAAATAATTTCATAAGCACCTGCATACTAGAACACAGCTTTATCTAGATTTTGCAAATTGTGTGTTGAGGAAATTTTCTTCATACTTAAATGTAAGAACTCTATTAATATACGTATGAATTTATTTAGTTCTTGTAAACATCACCTAAATTCAACGTTTAGAACTATATATAAATTATAATTACACTTATAATATTTCTATTTATTTCCATATATTGTTTGCTATATTTTCACTTCTTATAATTTCACTTATTAAAATTTCTTAAATGATATACATATATGGTCCTAAATGTTTAAATTTTAATTTTTAATTTAACTTTAATATTTTTTAAGGATTTTTAATTCTTTATTTTTTATTTTTTATATTTTATTTTTTTATTTTTTATTTTTTATTTTTTATTTTTTATTTTTTATTTTTTATTTTTTATTTTTTATTTTTTATTTTTTATTTTTTATTTTTTATTTTTTATTTTTTACTTCTTAAATCTTTCATTTTTCATTTTTTTATTTTTTACTTCTAAAATATTTCATATATTTAAAAATTACCTATTTTTAAAATATTACTTATTTTTTTTAAATTACTTTTTTTTTAAAATCTATTTATCTCTTATAAAATATTTTTTATAATTTTTAAAAAAAAATTTTTTTTTTTTTTAATTCTTTTTTTTTTTTAAGAATTAAAAAAAAAAATTTTTTAATGTTTTTTTTTTTAAAATATATTTTTTAAGCATTATTTAAAATATTTTTTTTATATTTTTTTTATATTTTTTAAAGTATTTTTTAAATATTTTTTAAAATATTCTTTTAAATTTTTAAAAATACATAACAGCAATTTACATAACTGTTAGAGATTCAAATAATTTAAATTATTGAAGAAAGAGGAAAGAAAAATAAAAGAAAAATATATATATATATATATACTGTATACATAATATACTGTATATATA
>OZ024766.1:3269349-3274349 GCA_964016885.1 Eledone cirrhosa
GTTATTCAAAACTTTTGTGAATAGGCATCATATGTTGTCATTTACTTATGGTTTAAATTTCATATAAATCGAAGGGAAAATATTTTCAGCGGGGGTTTGTGTCTCTGAGGAACCCTTTGATTAAAATGAAATATACTTATCCAAGTACCCTGGGCAATGTACTTTCAGAATATATAAGGTTATGGGGGTCTATCTCCAAAACACAGGAGGAGTTCATGAAATCTTGTTCCATTTATTGGCAAAAATTTTCACTATAGGGGGTTTAACCCCCATTACGGTGTCTTAATATTATTTAAATTTGCTGAAATTTTGTGAATATGCATCATATGTTGTCATTTACCTATGGCTTAAATTTCATATACATCGAAGGGAAAACATTTTCAGCATGGGTTTTCAGCGGAAGTTTGAGCCCTAGGGGAACCCTTTGATTAAAATGAAATATGCGTAAGAAATCAAATGGGTATGAGCCCCACACACGTATCAAGTTTCATCAAGGTTGGTTTGGTAGTTTTTGAGTTTTAGGTTCACAAACAAATCCACAAACACACAAACTGAAATTGCCATTTATGTATAAATAGATTGTCATCCTGATAGCTAAAATAACGCACATGGTGAAGAGAGACAGTATCTATTCCTTGAGCTCATTAAATTACAGGGGACTAACGTGTTTTTTTAATTTTATAGATATCATCATCACCATTTTATGTCCATTCTTCCAAGATAGCATGGGTTGGACGGGTTGTCTCATTGTGGGCAGTGCCAAGTCATACCTTGCCTTGCTCCTACGGGAACTGATTCTGGCTTGATTTCTACAGCTGGATGCCCTTCCTAACACCGACCACATTACAGTGTGGCCTTTTTGCTGTGACACCCACACGACCACTTTACAGTGTGGGCTGGATGCTTTTTTGTTGTGACACCTACATGACCACTTTACAGTGGGGACTGGGTGCTTTTTATGTGTGTGTGTGAGCCCCCCCCCACACACACACAAACCTATTGTGCCGCGGGCCCTACAATGTCTAAATCTGACCCTGCATATAACAACCAACACAACACCATAACACAACCCACATAATACATCATACTCTGCACACTCACAACCTCCCATGCTATTACACAACCTACTGCAACATGGTTGGCTTATGTAATTATCTACCATTAAAGTATTCGTCCTAGGTACAATCAAAATGAATCATAAAAGCCTCATTAACATTACAATTATGTTCGTTAGTTATAATTGAATTGAGGAATGAATTAAAATATCCAAATTATTTCTGCATTATGTTCAAAGCTGTTCTGTAATTGATTTTTATGTACAACTAGACTAAAATTATAACAATTAATTATGATTAATCAGTTACTAATTTTTATCAAAATATTGTCTTTGTGTATGTGTATGTATATATATCATCATCATCATCATCGTTTAATGTCCATTTTCCATGTTAGCATGGGTTAGACGTGCTGTCCCATTGTGAGGCCGCCAATTCAGAGGACCGTGTTTTGCTCACACAGAACTCATTTTGGCTTGGTCTCTACAGCTAGATGCCCTCCCTAAATGCCAACCACATTTACAGTGTGGACTGGGTGCTTTTTCTAGCGACACCTACACAACCACTTTACAGTGTGGGGTGGATGTTTTTTTGTCGTAACACTTTACAGTGTAGACTGGGTGCTTTTTGTTGTGACTCCTACACAACCACGTTACAGTGTAGACTGGGTCCTTTTTGTTGTGACTCCTACACAACCATGTTACAGTGTAGACTGGGTGCTTTTTGTTGTGACACCTACATAACCACTTTACAGTGTAGACTGGGTCCTTTTTGTTGTGACTCCTACACAACCACGTTACAGTGTAGACTGGGTCCTTTTTGTTGTGACTCCTACACAACCATGTTACAGTGTAGACTGGGTGCTTTTTGTTGTGACTCCTACACAACCATGTTACAGTGTAGACTGGGTGCTTTTTCTTGTGACTCCTACACAACCACGTTACAGTGTAGACTGGGTGCTTTTTTTTGTGACTCCTACACAACTATGTTACAGTGTAGACTGGGTGCTTTTTGTTGTGACTCCTACACAACCATGTTACAGTGTAGACTGGGTGCTTTTTGTTGTGACTCCTACACAACCATGTTACAGTGTAGACTGGGTGCTTTTTCTTGTGACTCCTACACAACTGCGTTACAGTGTAGACTGGGTGCTTTTTCTTGTGACTCCTACACAACAATGTTACAGTGTAGACTGGGTGCTTTTTGTTGTGACTCCTACACAACCACGTTACAGTGTAGACTGGGTGCTTTTTCTTGTGACTCCTACACAACCGCGTTACAGTGTAGACTGGGTGCTTTTTGTTGTGTCTCTTACACAACCACGTTACAGTGTAGACTGGGTGCTTTTTCTTGTGACTCCTACACAACCACGTTACAGTGTAGACTGGGTGCTTTTTCTTGTGTCTCCTACACAACCGCGTTACAGTGTAGACTGGGTGCTTTTTCTTGTGTCTCCTACACAACCACTTTACAGTGTAGACTGGGTGCTTTTTGTTGTGTCACCAACACAACTACATTACAGGAATTGGCGATTCAAGTACCTTAGCGGCATGTTGCATATCCAATCTCTCATATATTTTATCTGATGAAAACGTACTGAAACACCATTGTACCTTTGAAATACGTATAATAAAATATATACTTTGGTTATGATAATATTTCTCATTTATTAATATTTTGAATAATATTATAGATACTCCAGATAAATCTGTCGAGTGCTTCTAATCTATTGTAAAATTGAATTTGTTGAATAATCAACGAACCATATAAACTTTTGGTTATATATATAAGTGCTGAATAATACTTAAAGCAACAACAGAATATAAATCTTTATATTGATATCATAATATCAATACAGCTTTGTAAAGCTGATAATGCAGTTTTATATCACACACACACACACACATATACACACACACACACACACACACATACACACACACACACACACACACACACACATACACACATACACACACATACACACACACACACACACATACACACATACACACACACACATACACACACATACACACACATACAAACACATACACACACATACAAACACATACACACACATACACACACATACACACACATACACACACATACAAACACATACACACACATACACACACATACACACACATACATTTACATACAAACACATACATTTACATACAAACACATACACACACATATAAACACATACACACACATACACACACATACACACACATACACACACATACAAACACATACATTTACATACATATATATTTACACACATATACATTTCCATAGACATATAAATATTTATATCATCATCATCATCATCATCATCATCATCATCGTTTAACATCTACTTCCTTCCTACACTAGCATGTTTTAGACGAGTTTATCAAATCTTGAGGCAAGATTGGTCGGGTGACCATGTCTCGCTCGTATAGGACTATCTGGCAGGTTTTCTACGGCTGGATGCCCTTCCTAACACCAACTACATTTACAGTGTGGACTGGGTGCTTTTTACCGTGTTACCTACAAAGTATATATATATATATATATATATATATATACGATATTAAATAAATGGAAACTATATTTATAAAACCATATTTATTTCATTATACATATTTCAGGGATACCAAATTAAAATATGGTATGCCTTCATCAGACAAAATACAATATATAAACAGTTTTATAAATAATTTTGACGTACCCTATTAGATGCAACCATTATTTTTGGAGACAGCTTCCAAAAATAATGGTTGCATCTAATAGTCAAAATTATTTATAAAACTGTTTATATATTGTATTTTGTCTGATGAAGAAACACCATATTTTAATTTGGTCAAAATTATTTATAAAACTGTTTATATATTGTATTTTGTCTGATGAAGACACACCATATTTTAATTTGGTATCCCTGAAATATGTATAATCAAATAAATATGGTTTTATAAATATAGTTTCCATTTATTAATATCGTATATCTACTCCAAAAACTTGTTGAGTGCTTTATATCAGTTATAAAATATTTACTTGTTGTATCCCAACAATTTTAAATAGAACTTTTGCATATATATATTTATATATTTATATATTCCGAGGCCATAGTATCTAGAAAAAGGACGGGTTGGAAGAAGTTTAGGGAGCTGCTTCCTCTGTTGACAAAGAACGGTCTCTCCCTGCGTACGTAAGGACGGTTATATGATGCCTGTGTGAGATGCGCGATGCTGCACGGTAGTGAGACGTGGGCAGCACCCTCTCTATTTTGCTCTCTGCGGTGAAGAGGAGGGGTCATCTGAACACCTCTGGCTACGATACCTTGCAATGGCGATCGAGAGACAGCATCACCAACTCGGCACAGCCTTAGAGGAATTAGTCCGTCTCCCAGTCGCATCTCTAGCGCTTCTGAGGAGGATCTTCAGGCACCTGAGGTACAACAACAACAACAACAGCAGCAGCTGCTACAGAGGATATGCGACGGCTGGAGAGAAATGAAGCAAGCATGCTCCGTTGAATGTGCAGTGTCAATGTGTGTGAACGACCCAGCATGGACGAGTTGAGAGAGAAACTGTGTATAAGAGGGATAAGTTGTGGTGTGTGGGAGAGAAGACTGAGATGGTATGGACATGTGATGTGTTGAGAGAGAAACTGGGTATAAGAGGGATAAGTTGTGGTGTGTGGGAGAGAAGACTGAGATGGTATGGACATGTGATGTGTTGAGAGAGAAACTGGGTATAAGAGGGATAAGTTGTGGTGTGTGGGAGAGAAGACTGAGATGGTATGGACATGTGATGTGTTGAGAGAGAAACTGGGTATAAGAGGGATAAGCTGTGGTGTGTGGGAGAGAAGACTGTTGGTATGGACATATGATGTGTTGAGAGAGAAACTGGGTATAAGAGGGATAAGTTGTGGTGTGTGGGAGAGAAGACTGTT
>OZ024766.1:3279349-3291849 GCA_964016885.1 Eledone cirrhosa
TGCAGTGTCAACTCTGGATGTTGGTGAGCATGTCCAGCTAACCTAGTGTGTCCATGTAGGGGCTCCCACAGAGAGCACTGAGTGCAGTGTCAACTCTGGATGTTGGTGAGCATGTCCAGCTAACCTAGTGTGTCCATCCAGGGGCTCCCACAGGTGCACTGAGTGCAGTGTCAACTCTGGATGTCGGTGAGCATGTCCAGCTAACCTAGTGTGTCCATGTAGGGGCTGCCACAGAGAGCACTGAGTGCAATGTCAACTCTGGATGTCGGTGAGCATGTCCAGCTAACCTAGTGTGTCCATGTAGGGGCTCCCACAGAGAGCACTGAGTGCAGTGTCAACTCTGGATGTCGGTGAGCATGTCCAGCTAACCTAGTGTGTCCATGTAGGGGCTGCCACAGAGAGCACTGAGTGCAGTGTCAACTCTGGATGTCGGTGAGCATGTCCAGCTAACCTAGTGTGTCCATGTAGGGGCTCCCACAGGAGCACTGAGTGCAGTGTCAACTCTGGATGTCGGTGAGCATGTCCAGCTAACCTAGTGTGTCCATGTAGGGGCTCCCACAGGAGCACTGAGTGCAGTGTCAACTCTGGATGTTGGTGAGCATGTCCAGCTAACCTAGTGTGTCCATGTAGGGGCTGCCACAGAGAGCACTGAGTGCAGTGTCAACTCTGGATGTCGGTGAGCATGTCCAGCTAACCTAGTGTGTCCATGTAGGGGCTGCCACAGAGAGCACTGAGTGCAGTGTCAACTCTGGATGTCGGTGAGCATGTCCAGCTAACCTAGTGTGTCCATGTAGGGGCTGCCACAGAGAGCACTGAGTGCAGTGTCAACTCTGGATGTTGGTGGACATGTCCAGCTAACCTAGTGTGTCCATGTAGGGGCTGCCACAGAGAGCACTGAGTGCAGTGTCAACTCTGGATGTTGGTGGACATGTCCAGCTAACCTAGTGTGTCCATGTAGGGGCTGCCACAGAGAGCACTGAGTGCAGTGTCAACTCTGGATGTCGGTGAGCATGTCCAGCTAACCTAGTGTGTCCATGTAGGGGCTCCCACAGGAGCACTGAGTGCAGTGTCAACTCTGGATGTCGGTGAGCATGTCCAGCTAACCTAGTGTGTCCATGTAGGGGCTGCCACAGAGAGCACTGAGTGCAGTGTCAACTCTGGATGTTGGTGAGCATGTCCAGCTAACCTAGTGTGTCCATGTAGGGGCTCCCACAGAGAGCACTGAGTGCAGTGTCAACTCTGGATGTCGGTGAGCATGTCCAGCTAACCTAGTGTGTCCATGTAGGGGCTGCCACAGAGAGCACTGAGTGCAGTGTCAACTCTGGATGTTGGTGAGCATGTCCAGCTAACCTAGTGTGTCCATGTAGGGGCTGCCACAGGAGCACTGAGTGCAGTGTCAACTCTGGATGTTGGTGAGCATGTCCAGCTAACCTAGTGTGTCCATGTAGGGGCTCCCACAGAGAGCACTGAGTGCAGTGTTAACTCTGGATGTTGGTGAGCATGTCCAGCTAACCCAGTGTGTCCATGTAGGGGCTCCCACAGAGAGCACTGAGTGCAGTGTCAACTCTGGATGTCGGTGAGCATGTCCAGCTAACCTCAGTCTCCAATGTGCTACTCTAGAGTTGTCTTTTGGGAGGCTCCCGTACAGCTCTGAGTCCTTCATCCTCAGTGTATACTGATTAATGTCCAGAGCCATCCTCAGCATTCTCGTGTAGCACCCATCCACCATATATATATATATATTGCACCTCTCAAGAGCAATGACACACGACCGTGACCTCTGGCGTCATGCAGTAACACAGAAGACCCCCCCCTCCCTCCCCCACAGGAACAAGCCGAAACTGAAGCATATAGACAATATGCCCCCACACCTTCCCACTACAAAGTGATTGTGAAGATGCCACAGCAAAAAAGCACCCAGCCCACACTGTAAAGTGGTCGTGGAGGTGCCACGGCAAAGAAAGCACCCAGCACTCACTGTAAATGAGGTTGGTGTTAGGAAGGGCATCCAGCTGTAGAAATCAAGCCAGAATCAGTTCCCGTATGATCAAGACATGGTCAGCCGACCGGACACTGCCCACAACAGGACAACCCGTCTAACCCATGCTAGCATGGAAGAACGGACGTAAAACAGTGATGATGATGATGATATATATATATATATATATATATATATATATATATATATATATATCTATCTAAGGCGGGTAAAATTCCCGAGATCCATGGACGAGTTCTCTCCAGCGGTCTCTGTCCCTCATTATCGCTGCCATATCCTGCATCTCCAACAGACCAGTGTCTGTCCTTAGGGCATCAACATATGTTAACCTTGGTCTTCCTCTTCTAGTGTGTCCATGTAGGAGGTGAGTTTTATTGTAGTACAATAAAGCAATGCAATGCAGATATCGGATAAGAAGCACTCTACAATTTGTAGGACTGGAGTATACATAATATATAAGATCAAAAGATGGTTAAATGAGTTCCATGTATTTTATTATGCGCATTTCAAAAACAAACATCATCATATATATATATATATATATATATATATATATATATATATATATATATATAGTAGAATAATCGAGTATCGAAAAATCAGCGCACGAGTTCACGATAAACAAAATTCGAGATGAGCGGCAGAGGGCTCTAGAACAGCCGGGATGTTTGAACGCACAGACGTATCTGAAGACCCTTCGAATGTAGAGTCGGATTCGATCTATAACAGATCCTGCCTCGAGCTGTTCAACGGAGAAGCATATGTAATATGTTAATAAATTGTGGTTTGATGCATCACTGATTCCTCGTTCTTTATAATATATATATATATATATATATTAGAATTGGTGCTCTGAAATAGCGATACATATATGAATGTATATATAGTGTATATATACATATATGAATGTATATATAGTGTATATATTTTGCAATACACTGTATGCTTAATTAAAAGCATTTTGAAGACCATACGCTATTGTTTTAAAATAGTGTCAATGTCACTTATTTAAATCTTCAGCAAACAGGGGAGATAAACTGACACAGCTCTGTTTCGCACTTTTTGGTACTTATCAAAGTTCACACCTCTCCTGTTTGCTAAAAACTGCGTGTTGGATTCTTATAGAATTCCAGTAATAATCAGGAACTGATTATACAGAGCGGTTGCCGGTCAAGCAGAAATTGAAAATTAGAATTGCAGGGGTTTGTGGTAGAAGTAAATTTCTTTTATTTTTTTTTTGTAGGGGTTTGTGATATTAGTACATTTTTTTTTTTTTTTTTTTTTTGCAGGGGTTTGTGGTAGAAGTAAATTTCTTTTATTTTTTTTTTTTTGTAGGGGTTTGTGATATTAGTACAACATTTTTTTTTTTTTTCTTTGCAGGGGTTTGTGGTAGAAGTAAATTTCTTTTATTTTTTTTTTGTAGGGGTTTGTGATATTAGTACAACATTTTTTTTTTTTTTTTCTTTGCAGGGGTTTGTGGTAGAAGTAAATTTCTTTTATATTTTTTTGTAGGGGTTTGTGATATTAGTACAACATTTTTTTTTTTTTTTGCTTCTTTTTGTAGGGGCTTGCGATATTAGTACAAAATTTTCGACTTACCTTCACTTCTAGGTTTAAATCTTTCGATGCGTCCCTTCGTCTGAGCCAGGTAAGGAACTGTTGTGGGGGAATTGGTTTGCGCTTCACCGACTCCACATTGATCTCCTCATGTTCTACGGACGTAAAACAGCAGAGATGAGGCAGCCTAGTCAGAGCTGGCATTTCAAGGAGGGGGGAGAGGATGATGTGGTGGTGGTGGTGGTGGTGGTGTAGTCGTTGAAAGAGGTGGAGGAAAAGGAGAAGAAAGTTATGATGGAATGGAAAAACCACCACAATGACAACAACAAAATTTTTGTTGTTGTTGTTGGTGTTGGTGTTGGTGGTGGTGGTGGTGTTAGTGGTTTTGGTGTTTGTGATAGTGTTGATGGTTGTGGTGGTGGTGTTGGTGGTAGTGTTGATGGTGGTGGTGGTGGTGGTGGTGGTGGTGTTGGTGGTAGTGTTGATGGTGGTGGTGGTGGTGGTGGTGTTGGTGGTAGTGTTGATGGTTGTGGTAGTGTTGATGGTGGTGGTGGTGGTGGTGTTGGTGGTTTTGGTGTTTGTGGTAGTGTTGGTGGTGGTGGTGGTAGTGTTGTATTTGGTGGAGGTGGTGGTGTCAGTGGTGGTGGTGGTGGTGTTATTAGCAATATTGATGTTAATGGTGGTGGTGTTAGTGGTAGTAGTGTTAGTGGTAGTAGTCGTGTCTGTAGTAGTGGTAGTAGTGGTGTTAGTGGTAGTAGTGGTGTCTGTAGTAGTAGTAGTAGTGGTGGTAGTAGTAGTAGTAGTAGTAGTAGTAGTAGTAGTGGTGTTAATGGTAGTAGTGGTGTCTGTAGTAGTGGTAGTAGTAGTGGTGGTAGTAGTACAAATGAAGACAAGACAAACGTCAACAACAACAACGACAACAACAATGTCGCCAACGACGATAATGATGATGATGATGATGATGGTGGTGGCGTTGTTGTTGTTGTTAATAGCACCAACGGTAGTGGGGTGAAGGGCAGGGCCGAGAAGCCTGGGGGTCGCGTGGGGCCCGAGAAGGCTGGGGGTCGCGTGGGGCCCGAGAAGGCTGGGGGTCGCGTGGGGCCCGAGAAGGCTGGGGGTCGCGTGGGGCCCGAGAAGGCTGGGGGTCGCGTGGGGGCCGAGAAGGCTGGGGGTCGCGTGGGGCCCGAGAAGGCTGGGGGTCGCACGAAAGCCGAGAAGGCTGGGGGTCGCGTGGGGCCCGAGAAGGCTGGAGGTCGCGTGGGGGCCGAGAAGGCTGGGGGACTCAGGAGGGCCGAGAAGGCTTTGAGGGTGGGGACTAGCAACAGCAGAGGTGGAGGAGGTGGTGATGAGAGATTGGATGTGGGAAAGAAAAGGGTGGGCTTCAGGTACAACAACAACAACAATATAAGGAGAGTCAGTGATTGTTGTTGTTGTAGTAGTAGTAGTAATAGTAGTAGTGGAGGTGGTGGTGGTGGTTGTAAAATCGTTGTAAACGTTGGGGAGGAGGTGGAGGTGGTAGTTTGTTTTGATGGTAGTATTTGTGGTGGTGATGATGATGATGATCGTGGTGGTGGTGGTGGTGGTGGCGGCTGCTGCGGTGGTGGTGGTGGTGGTGGTGGTGGTGTCGGCAGTGGCTGGGGCGTTAGCAACGTACGGAAACAGCTGCGCTTGTGGCAGAAGTGGCTCGCTGAGCCGGTGCGAGGCCACGGGTCGCAGAGACAAGCGCAGGAGCAGCTGTCCTGCTGCCGAGCTCTGGGCACTCGGGGCCGATACTTGGAGCTCTTCCGGTGATTAGCTGGTGCCTGAAATGGACACGGCAGGGACTTGGTTTGGGATCTGGGGCCTGGGAAACACACTTGGGTCTTCCGAGGGTTGGTTTGTGTATGAAATTTAATCAGTAGGGACTTGGTTTGGGATCTGGGGCCTGGGAAGCAGATGTGGATCTTCCGAGGGCTGGTTTGTGTATGAAATCTAATCGGCAGGGACTTGGTTTGAGATCTGGGGCCAGGGAAGCAGATGTGGATCTTCCAAGGGTTGGTTTGTGTATGAAATCTTGATAGTAAGGACTTGGTTTGAGATCTGCGACCGTGGGGCCACAATTGAGTTTTCCGGGAGTTTATAGGTGCCGGTAATCGACACGGAAGGGTTGTCGTTCGAGACAAGATGATGGTCTGGTTAGTGTGGGGTTGTGTGGGCATTCGCAACCAAGATCTGGTTGGATTCGTGGTGGAGGCAGTCTTGTTGGCATGGGGTTTTCTAGATCGAGACTGAGCCCGGTGGGTGCACTCGAAGCTAGGTCGATGCTGGTCGGGTTGGGGTCGTAGGAAGCGTGGGTCAACTGCCTGCATTCCACCTAGACATAGACTGACCCTAAACTGATCCAATGGCTGGTAGTGGGTGTTGTATGGGCTAGGGTTGGGGTGGTGCTGACCAGGAGGACGTTTGTTGTGTTTTTGGTGACTAGGTTGCTGTACTTGTTGGTGGTCAAATTGTTGGTGTTGGTTGTGTTCTTGGTCAAGGTGTTGGTGGTGGTGATGTTGGTATTGTTGGTGACAGTGGTGGTGTTTGTGTTGGTGTTGGTTGTGTTGTTGGTCAAGATGTTCTTGGTTTTGGAGGTGTTGTTGTTGTTGGTTGTGTTGTTGGTTGTGTTGTTGGTTGTGTTGTTGGTGGTGTTGTTGGTCAAGATGTTCTTGGTTTTGGTGGTGGTGTTGTTGTTGGTTGTGTTGTTGGTCAAGATGTTCTTGGTTTTGGTGGTGGTGGTGTTGTTTATGGCACTTTTGGGGATCAGTGTAATGGTATATTTTGTGATGTTGATGGTGATGATAGGAATGCTGTTGTTGTTGGTGTTGGTGTTGGTGTTGGTGGTGGTGGTGTTGGTGGAAGGGACAGGAATGTTGTTCTTGTTGGTGGTGGTGGTGTTGTTGGGGAGGACAGGAATGTTCTTGTTGGTGGTGTTGTTTATATTGAGGCAGGGGCAAAAGTCTGGTGGAGGAGCTGGACGTGAGAAGGCAACGACACGTGGAGCAACACCTCAGCAACGGTAGGTGGCGCTGGCAACAGCGAGGACAATAATAGCAGTAGTAGTAGTAGCAGCAGCAGCAGTAGTAGTAGAAGTAGTAGTAGAGGCAGTGGGGACGAAGAGAAATTGAAGAAGAAGAAGAAGAAGGCAGAGGTGGAGGCAGAGAGGGAAAAGGAGGCTGAAGGAGAAGGAGGAGAAGGAGAAGGCAAGGAGGAGAGAGAAGAGGAAGGCAAGAAAGAGAGAAAAGAGGAAGCCGACATCCACTCCGTGTCAGGTGGGCCATAAGCAACACAGCTCAACAATTAGTGCCTCTTGTTCAGGTGGAACACACTCAAACAAGTTTCTTAACTCTATTTTTTTTTTTAAATATATATATATATATATATATATTTGTATTAATTTATGCTGGATTATCTGTCTGTCTGTCTGTCTGTCTTTGCCTTGCTGTCTGGCTATTTGTCTATCTGACTATCTGCCTGGCTATTTGGCTATCTGCTTCGCTATGTGTCTATCTGATTATCTGCCTGGCTATTTGTCTATCTGGCTATTTGACTATCTGGATGACTATTTGTCTATTTGGCTATTTGTCTATCTGGATGACTATTTGTCTATCTGGCTATTTGTCTGTCTATTTGGCTATTTGTCTATCTGGATGACTATTTGTCTATCTGGATGACTGTCTATTTGTCTATTTGTCTGATAGGATATCTGTCTATTTGTCTATCTGACTATTTGTCTATCTAATTTGGTCATAAAAAAATGTATTGGAGGTATTGTTGTGGTTGTTATTGTTGGTGGTGGTGGTGGTGGTGGTGGTGTGGTGGTGTTTGTGGTGGTGGTGTTGTTGTTTGTGGTTATTGTTAGCGTTGGTGGTGGTTGTTGTTGGTGTTGTTAATGGCGGCAGTGGTGTTGTTAGTGTTGCTGTTGGTGGTGGTGGTGTTTGTGGTTGTTGTTGTTGTTGGTGGTGGTGGCAGTGTTGTTGTTGTTGTTGTTGTTGAATGCAGAGGACTGTTTGAGGTTAAAAGAATGACGGATGGGTACCTTTGTTAGGGGGGTATCTCAGGTGGGTTGTTCCCAGGTGGGTGTATACCTTTGTTAGGAGGGTATCATTGATGGGTGAGTACCTCAGGTGAGTGTATTACTTTGTTAGGGGGCTATCGCAGGTGGGTTTATACCTTTGTTAGGGGGGTATATTTTGTGGGTGAGTACCTTTGTTAGGGGGCTATCGCAGGTGGGTTTATACCTTTGTTAGGGGGGTATATTTTGTGGGCGAGTACCTTTGTTAGGGGGCTATCGCAGGTGGGTTTATACCTTTGTTAGGGGGCTATCGCAGGTGGGTTTATACCTTTGTTATGGGGGGGGGGGTATCAATGATGTGTGAGTACCTCAGGTGGGTATGTACCTTTGTTAGGGGGGTTATATTTGATGGTTGGGTTACCTTTGTAAGGTGGGTGCGTATCTCAGAATGGTGGATACCTTTGTTAGGAGGGCATTTTTGGTGGATAGGTACCTTTCTTAGGTGTGTATCTGATGGGTGGGTATCTTGATGGGTGGGTACCTTTGTTAGGAGGGTGGATTTCTTTGGTTTATCTCAGTTGTGTACGTCTGGCGGGCTGGATGATTAGGACAAGTTCCTTTGTATAATAATAGTTTGTCTTGTTGAAGAGAGGGCCTTCTGGTTTATGGTTGGATAATGGTGGGGGGGTACCCCTTTGTATAAAAATGATTTGTTTTTTTGGTGTATGGAAGATCTAAGAGCCCAAATTGCAGAGACCCCCAAATTGTAGAGAGCCCAAATTGCAGAGACCCCCAAATTGTAGAGAGCCCAAATTGCAGAGACCCCCAAATTGCAGAGACCCCCAAATTGTAGAGAGCCCAAATTGCAGAGACCCCCAAATTGTAGAGAGCCCAAGTTTAGTGACAGGGTCTGAGAGCGTGTGATTATTCTTAGGCTCTTTGGTTGATAGCTGGAGGGTTAGGGTTAGGGTTAGGAGAATTGTTAATGATCGTATTTGAAGTCTGGAAGATCACAGTCCAACCCAACAAATGTCAGCAAAGGTCTGGAAAATTTCGAAAGAGAAAGATGTGTGCGTGGAGTTGGTTGGTTAGGGTTAGGGTTGTTTGCTTGGTTGGCTGTGGTTTGTGAAGTTACTGGAGAGGCAAGGAAGGAAGGCCTCAGTTGTGTATGGAAGATCGAAGGCTGGTCCACAGTGTTAGGGCAGTGGTAAAACATGGAAGTCGGAAACGGAAACAATTATATGAGAAAGGGTGAGGCGTGGAGCAGAATGTAGGGTGGTCTTTAGCTGGTGGAAGTTTGTGGGAGTTTGTGGAAGTTTTCGGAAGTTTGAAAGAGTTTGCAGAAGTTTGAGGAAATTTGTGGGTGTTGGTGGTAGTTTGTGGGTGTTGGCGGAAGTTTGTGGGTGTTGGTGGTAGTTTGTGGGTGTTGGTGGGAGTTTCTGGGTGTTGGTGGAAGCTTGTGGAAGTTTGCGGAAGTTTGAAAGAGTTTGCAGAAGTTCGTGGGTGTTGGTGGAAGGTTTGTGGAAGTTTGTGGGTGTTGGTGGAAGCTTGTGGAAGTTTGTGGGTGTTGGTGATTGTTGGTGGAAGCTTGTGGAAGTTTGTGGGTGTTGGTAGGAGTTTGTGGGTGTTGGTGGAAGCTTGTGGAAGTTTGTGGGTGTTGGTGGTTGTTGGTGGAAGCTTGTGGAAGTTTGTGGGTGTTGGTGGAAGCTTGTGGAAGTTTGTGGGTATTGGTGGGAGTTTGTGGATGTTGGTGGAAGCTTGTGGAAGTGTGTGGGTATTGGTGGAAGTTTGTGGATGTTTGCGGAAGTTTGAAAGAATTTGCAGAAGTTTGAGGAAATTTTGTGGATGTTTGTGGAAGATTTGTGGGAATTTTGTGGAAGTTTTTTCGGAAGCTTTGTGGGGGTGTTTGTGGGAGTTTGAGGAAATGTTGTGGATGTTTGTGGGTAAGTATGTATGTTTTGAAATATGGAAGATCACAGGGGCAGAGAACTGGAAGAAGGATGTGGTGTAGAGATCATGGACAAAACAACCACGGAAAAAGTCGGTGAGTGTGTGTAGGTGTTTGTGGAGCAAGGTGATGGATGTACATTGATATGAGTACGAATGTTTAGAATATAATAGTGATTAAAAACTTCACCATTCAATTAGAAGCTTTCACCGTATTTTGACCCCAGAAAATAGTCTAAAAATAACAGGGCATATAAAACCCCAGAATGGAAAAACATGGGAATTGAACCCACAACTCTTATTGTCCGGATAATAATGCTTGACTGATTGCACCAAATTTTCATATACGGATATGTTTTAAATAATGGAAGATCGCAGGGGTAGTGTGAAAAACGAGGAACTTTAAACGTTAGTCGATGGTGGGGTTGTGTGTAAGAAAATCTTTTTGGTTGGCGCTCGTTTGGTTTGTAATGTAGTTGATGCGAGTTTTGTGGTGATCTTAATGTAGGTCTTTGTGCTGGTGTTAATAATGTAGGTTTTGTGATGTTAATAATGTAGGTTTTGTGGTGTTAATAATGTAGGTTTTGTGATGTTAATAATGTAGGTTTTGTATTGTTAATGTAGGTAGATTTTTAAAAACCCTGCCACTAACACTAAGGTTATATATATATATATATATATATATATATATAGATATATATATACCAGCTGCCAAAGATCTACTGATGGAAGAGAAACAAGGTTTCTGTTGAGCTAGAAGCTTCCGTAGCCAAATAGCCTCGCCTACAGATCAATAAATTGGTAACAGCGATTGATAGATATCGATCTTTTGAGTACACATTGGAACTTGGTAGTGGAACTAAGAAAATCCAATATATATATATATGTGTGTGTGTTGTATGTAAATATATATATATATATATATATATATATATATATATATATATATATATATATATATATATATATATATGTGTGTGTGTGTGTGTAAATATATATATGTATGTATGTAACTAAGCTAAAACTTCGAAGTCACTGTCAATTATTTTCAGAAAATAAAATTTACTCTTGGCTCACACCATACTTTGTTGAGTTCTCAATAAAGTTAATACTGGAATGTTTTAAGTACAACAGTATTTTAGACACTCATAATAATGTATACACACACATATTTATATATATATATATATATATATATATATATATATATTCAATATATATATATATATAGAGAGAGAGAGATAAATAAATAAGTTAATTAAAATTATTCTTGCATATATATATATATACACACACAGAGATATGACTGTTTTCCTTTTAATGTATCGAAGTATAGTTACGATGTATTATCATCACCTAGAAACGATCGTAAGTAAAGCAGTGAAGTATATTTCTAATGACTTGATTTTTTATTTCATTGTTTTAACTTATATATATATATATATATATATTAAAAATAGAGGGAAGCTAAAAAAAACCAGAAATTTGGTTACAGAAAGATCAGCGGGTTGACCCCACTTTGTGCGTTTTTCTGTTTTTTTCTTTTTGTGATGTACCCTTTTTTTTTTTTTTTTGTTATCCCCTAAAAATAGTTAACCTCCCATAGTATTCGTTTGTATTAAGTGGGTAACGATGTTATCTCGCTTTGATGTTTCCTCGTGTTTGTTGTTGTTGTTGTAGTCGTTGTTTTCGGCGTGTGTGTATGTGTATGTGTGTGTATATATATAGCGAGAGAGAGAGTGAAAATATGACAAAGATACGGTGTGTGTGTGTGTGTGTGTGTGTGTGAGGGATGAATCACAGTAACGCAAAAAAAAAAATATACACTATATACAGATTAAAGATGAATGTTTGTTTTGAGAAAGGATCTTTGATGGAAGCCCATATAAATAATGTGAGGGCTTTAATAGGGGTTAAAAGGGAATAAGGAATATTTCCTTAATAGATAACTAGGGTTTTAGGCCAAGTGTCAAAAGTGTCCGTATGTATGTTGGATATATATACGTGTGTGTATATATATATATATATATATATATATGTATATGTGTGTGTGTATGTGTGTAATTTTTGGCTTGGATTTCTATTTTGGCACACAGTGATAAGAATGAATGAGACTGACAGGTAGAGAGAAAGAGAGACAGGGAGCTACAGAGATGGGTGGAGAGAGAGAAGGGTGGAGGAGGAAAAATTGTAAAATTTCGATGTTGACATAGTACGCATGCGCACCGACGACACAGCACATGCGTGATATATATATATATATTTATATATATATATATATATTTATATATATATATATATATTTATAAGGGTTAAAATACTGGAGTGTGTTGGAGTTAAACACCCTCTTCGTATTATAGAAATGACAGTAAAAGGTATAGCTCAATGTAGTTAAACAGAGCCGAAAAATTAAGAGAGTAAAACAAAGAAGCCTTCAATACATCAAAAGTCTTTATATATATTTATATATATATATATATATATATATATATATATATATAATGTGTGTGCGCGCGTTCTATGGGAATGAAAACGAGAACCTGTGGATTTGTGAGATGTTTGCGGCGGATGCCATGACACAATATTTCATCTTCTTTGAGTGTGTCGAAATATCTGTAATGTAATGGGGGTATTTTAAATGTTTCAAGAGGGTTTGAAGTCTCTTAACGACCATTTTATACATATACCAGGCTTTTTTTTATAATCAAATATATCTGTCTATCATATATATATATATATATATATATATATATAATGTCTGTGGAAATTAAACGGCAATAAAGCAAACAACACAGTACAATATATATATATATAGGAAAATAGTCAGGACCCCGGCGGCTGAGCTCCAGCCGTTACGTCAGCTAGATCCGAACTTTTGTTTTCTCTCTCTATATATATATATATGTATATATGTATATATATATATATATAAGTTTAACAATTGATGTAGTAGGAAAACAG
>OZ024766.1:3296849-3299349 GCA_964016885.1 Eledone cirrhosa
TTATATATATATGTGTGTATATATATAGAGAGAAAGAGAGAGAGTTGTGTGTGTATAAATATAAATATATAGGAGAGTTGTATATATAGAGAGACAGTTCTGTGTGTGTGTATATATACAGAGAGACAGAGAGAGAGAGAGTTATATATATATATATAGAGAGAGAGAGAGTTATATATATATAGAGAGAGAGAGAGAGTTATATATATATAGAGAGAGAGTTATATATATATAGAGAGAGACAGATATATATATAGAGAGAGAGAGTTATATATATATATATAGAGAGAGAGAGAGAGATGGGGGTGGAAGGGGATAGACTGGAAGACAGAGAGAGAGTGGAGAGAGAGAGAGAGAGAGAGAGAGAGAGAGAGAAGAGAGTGAGAGAATGTTTCAGGCCAGAGTCTTTGAAATACGTCCGTAGAATTGCGACCTTCTGTGTGTTGTGATGTGGTTGTATGGTTGGTACGTCAGTGGTGGTGGTGGTGGTAGTGGTGGTGGTGGTGGTGGTGGTGGTGTGGTGTGGTTGTGGTGTGGTGGTGGAGAGAGGTGGTGTGTAGTGGTGGTGGTGGTGGTGGAGATTGTGGTGGTGGTGTATAGGGTGATAGTGGTGGTGGTGTAGTGGTGGTGGTGGTGTAGTGGTGGTGGTGGTGGTGGTGTAGTGGTGGTGGTGGTGGTGGTGGTGGTGGTGTAGTGGTGGTGGTGGTGGTGGTGTACAGTGTGGTGGTAGTGGTGGTGGTGGTTGTGGTGGTGGTGTGTAGTGGTGGTGGTGTACAGTGTGGTGGTGGTGGAGAGAGGTGGTGGTGTGGTGGTGGTGGTGGTGAGTGGTGAGTGGTGGTGGTGGTGGTGGTGGTGGTGGTGGTGGTGGTGGTGGTGGTGGTGGTGGTGGAGATTGTGGTGGTGGTGGTGGTGGTGATGGTGGAGATTGTGGTGGTGGTGGTGGTGGTGGTGTGTAGTGGTGAGTGGTGATGGTGGTGGTGGTGCTGGTGTTGTGGTGGTGGTGGTGGTGGAGAGAGGGGTGATAGAGAGAGAGGGGGGTGAGGATGGAGAGAGGGGAGGGAGTAGAGAGGTGATGGATAGAGAGGTGGTGGGAGGATAGAGAGAGAGAGAGAGGGGGAGGATAGAGAGCGCGGGGGGGAGAAAGAGGGGATGGGATGATAGAGAGAGGGGTGGAGGAACATAGAGAGGACGGGGGTATAGAGGAGGAAGGGAGAGAGAGAAAGGAAATAGAGAGGAGGAGATAGAGAGGGGGAAGAGAGAGAGAGAGAAGGGAATAGAGAGAGGGAAGAGAGAGAGAGAGGTGGAATAACAGAGAGAAGAGAGAGGAGGAGAGAGAGAGTACAAAGAGAGAGGGAGAGGAAGGTGTTAGAGAGAGAGAGAGAGTTAGTAACAGAGAGAGAGAGAGAGAGAGAGCAGAGAATAACAGAAAGACACAGAAAGAGGAGAGAGAGAGGGAGAGGGGGGGAGACAGAGACAATAGAAAAAGAGAGGGAGAGGAACAGAGAAGGAGAAGCAAAAAAAAAAGAGAGAGGAAGAAGCAGAGAGAGAAAGAGAGAGAGAGAGAAGACAAAGAAAAAGAGGGGGGAGGTGCAGTGAAAGAGCGAGGTGAGAGGTAGGAGATGAGACGAAGTAGCAGCAGTAATAGGGGGAGGGAGAGGAAATGAAAATGTTTGGATAGTGAGGGAGGGTGGAGGAAAACGGGGAGAAAAGATGAGGAATTGGAGATGAGGTAGATAGAGAGATCAATAAATAGATTGATGGATAGACTGATAGATATGTTTCTTTATCAGCCACAAGGGCGCACAAGAAAAGGGGACAAAACAAAGACACATCCCGGGGATTTTACATACAGTCGTGTAAAGATATGAAACAAACAATTATAACAATCGAGGGGGGAGGTGCCACAAATGGGTTGTTTAATACCCCGTAGATAGAACCCTCAACTCCAGGAGCGTGTTGTGCAAGTGCTCCTTTCTTCCTTTTGCTCTCTTCTTTAACCTACAGGTTTATATACAGAGAAGGCCCAATCACTCGGGCCATTGGGCCTTCTCGATAGACAGATATATAGGTAGATATATTTCTTTATTTGCCACAAGGGCACACAAGAAAAGGGGACAAAACAAAGACACATGCCCGGGATTTTACATACAGTCGTGTAAAGATATGAAACAAACAATTATAACAATCGAGGGGGGGAGGTGCCACAAATGGGTTGTTTAATACCCCGTAGATAGAACAACCCTCAACTCCAGGAGCGTGTTGTGCAGGTGCCTCTTTCTTCCTTTTGCTCTGTTCACCCTACAGGTTTATATACAGAGAAGGCCCAATCACTCGGGCCATTGTTGCCACATTCACCCACCTTTCAGTAAATTTACTGGGGTGCAGTGCCTCTCTCTCCACTCTGATTCTCCTTCTAAAGTGATACCTAAAGAAGGGAATGAGTTGTTGTCCGGAGAGAAAGGCATCTGTCCTCAGTCCTCTCAACCTCGTCCACCATATA
>OZ024766.1:3316849-3319349 GCA_964016885.1 Eledone cirrhosa
CTTAACACTTAACAAAGGTTCTTATATAAAATTATGATGGAATGTTTTTAGATAAATATAAACACTCTAAGATGGTGTTTGGAGCATAACTTAACACTTAACAAAGGTTCTTATATAAAATTATGATGGAAGGTTTTTAGATAAATATAAGCACTCTAAGATGGTGTTTGGAACATAACTTAACAAAGGTTCTTATATAAAATTATGATGGAAGGTTTTAAAATAAACAGTTTTGTACCATAGATACAGGTAGTGATGGTGGTGGGGCTGGGGCGGCAGTGGTGGTCTCTTTGTGGTGATGATGGTGGCAGTGGTTGTGATTGTGTGGTGGGGGGGGGGGGGGGGGGTAGCGATGTTTATGGCAGAGAGTGATACATGACTTAAGAACCAGAGACAAGAGACTGAAGAAGGGCAAATGTTACCTGAAATATTGAGACGTGACCAGCATTATAACTAGCCAGGTGGTGGTGGTGGTGATGGTGGTGGTGGTGGTGGTGTCTGGTGATGGTGGTGGTGGTGGTGGTGGGGGTGGTGTCTGGTGATGGTGGTGGTGGTGTAGTGGTGGTGGTTGTGGTGGTGTTGTATATAGATGGTGTTGGTGGTGGTGGTGTGTGGTGATGGTGGTGGTGGTGCTGGTGTAATGGTGGTGGTTGCGGTGGAGGTGTCTGTATTGGCAGTGGTGGTGGTGGTGGTGGTGGTGGTGGTGGTGTCTGGTGATGTCTGGTGATGGTGGTGGTGGTGGTGGTGGTGTTGTATATAGATGGTGTTGGTGGTGGTGGTGTGTGGTGATGGTGGTGGTGGTGCTGGTGTAATGGTGGTGGTTGCGGTGGAGGTGTCTGTATTGGCAGTGGTGGTGGTGGTGGTGGTGGTGGTGGTGGTGTCTGGTGATTCTGGTGATGGTGGTAGTGGTGATAGTGGTGGTGGTAGTGATGGTGTTGGTTGTGGTGGTGGTGGTGGTGGTGGTGGTGGTGGTGGTGTCTGGTAATGGCTGGTGATGGTGGTAGTGGTGGTGGTGGTGATGGTGTAGTGGTGGGGGTTGCAGTGGGGGTGTCTGTATTGGCAGTGGTGGTGGTTGCGGTGGGGGTGTCTGGTGATGTCTGGTGATGGTGGTGGTTGTGGTGGTGGTGGTGGTGGTGTTGGCTGTGGTGTTGGTGGTGGTGGGGGTTGGTGTCTGGTGGTGGTGATGGTGGTGGTGATGGTGGTGGTAGTGATGGTGTTGGTTGTGGTGTTGGTGTGGTGGTGGTGGTAGTGATGGTGGTGGTATTGGTGGTGGTGGTGGTGGTGCTGGTGTAGTGGTGGTGGTTGTGGTGGGGGTGTCAGTATTGGCAGTGGTGGTGGTGATGTATATAGATGGTGTTGGTGGTGGTGGTGGTGGTGGTAGTGATGGTGTTGGTGTGGTGGTGGTGGTACTGGTGGTGGTAGTGATGGTGGTGATAGTGGTGGTGTGTGGTGGTATTGGTGGTGGTGATGGTGGTGGTGGTGGTGGTGCTGGTGTAGTGGTGGTGGTTGTGGTGGGGGTGTCAGTATTGGCAGTGGTGGTGGTGATGTATATAGATGGTGTTGGTGGTGGTGGTGGTGGTGGTAGTGATGGTGTTGGTGTGGTGGTGGTGGTACTGGTGGTGGTAGTGATGGTGGTGATAGTGGTGGTGTGTGGTGGTATTGGTGGTGGTGATGGTGGTGGTGGTGGTGGTGCTGGTGTAGTGGTGGTGGTTGTGGTGGGGGTGTCAGTATTGGCAGTGGTGGTGGTGATGTATATAGATGGTGTTGGTGGTGGTGGTGGTGGTGGTAGTGATGGTGTTGGTGTGGTGGTGGTGGTACTGGTGGTGGTAGTGATGGTGGTGATAGTGGTGGTGTGTGGTGGTGGTTGTGGTGGGGGTGTCAGTATTGGCAGTGGTGGTGGTGATGTATATAGATGGTGTTGGTGGTGGTGGTGGAGGTGGTGTTGTATATAGTGATATAGAAATACATGAGGACCAGAACCAGAGACAAGAGACTGAAGAAGGGCAAATGTTACCTGAAATATCGATACGTGAACAGCATTATAACAATCCAGGTAATGGACAACCATATTATTATCCAACGGGCCAGTTCCACAGTGTCCAGTTCTTGGCTGTAGATGGGTCCACGCTGTACTGGTGGGGGACCTGGTGTGGAGGAGGAGAAGAAGGGAGAATTAGTGATGTAGAGGGTGAGAGAGAAAGACAAGTAGAGAGAGAAAGAGAGAGAGAGAGACAGACAGACAGGCGGACAAAGAGAGATTGGTCTAGATAGATAGATAGATAGATAGATATGTTTATTTATTAGCCACAGGAGCACAAAAGAAGGGGACAAATACAAAGGGGGAAGTTTACATACAATAAAAACGTGTAAAATGTTATCACAAATGCAATTTAAAAAATTAGTCGATTTTCCCCAATAGGGGGAGACATTACATATGGGTAACACATACCCCCGAAAAAATGTGCAACCCTCATCTCCAGAGTTGGTACTCCTTTCCTCT
>OZ024766.1:3346849-3349349 GCA_964016885.1 Eledone cirrhosa
GTGATCTCTCAATTCAGAGATTCTTTCCTGAGACATTCTAACCACATGTCTGTAGTATCAGAGCTGTGATCTCTCAATTCAGTGATTCTTTCCTGAGACATTCTAACCACATGTCTGTAGTATCAGAGCTGTGATCTCTCAATTCAGAGATTCTTTCCTCAGACATTCTAACCACATGTCTGTAGTATCAGAGCTGTGGTCTCTCAATTCAGAGATTCTTTCCTCAGACATTCTAACCACATGTCTGTAGTATCAGAGCTGTGATCTCTCAATTCAGAGATTCTTTCCTGAGACATTCTAACCACATGTCTGTAGTATCAGAGCTGTGATCTCTCAATTCAGAGATTCTTTCCTGAGACGTTCTAACCACATGTCTGTAGTATCAGAGCTGTGATCTCTCAATTCAGAGATTCTTTCCTGGGACATTCTAACCACATGTCTGTAGTATCAGAGCTGTGATCTCTCAATTCAGAGATTCTTTCCCGAGACATTCTAACCACATGTCTGTAGTATCAGAGCTGTGATCTCTCAATTCAGAGATTCTTTCCTGAGACATTCTAACCACATGTCTGTAGTATCAGAGCTGTGATCTCTCAATTCAGAGATTCTTTCCTGAGACATTCTAACCACATGTCTGTAGTATCAGAGCTGTGATCTCTCAATTCAGAGATTCTTTCCTGAGACATTCTAACCACATGTCTGTAGTATCAGAGCTGTGATCTCTCAATTCAGAGATTCTTTCCCGAGACATTCTAACCACATGTCTGTAGTATCAGAGCTGTGATCTCTCAATTCAGAGATTCTTTCCCGAGACATTCTAACCACATGTCTGTAGTATCAGAGCTGTGATCTCTCAATTCAGAGATTCTTTCCTGAGACATTCTAACCACATGTCTGTAGTATCAGAGCTGTGATCTCTCAATTCAGAGATTCTTTCCTGAGACATTCTAACCACATATCTGTAGTATCAGAGCTGTGATCTCTCAATTCAGAGATTCTTTCCTCAGACATTCTAACCACATGTCTGTAGTATCAGAGCTGTGATCTCTCAATTCAGAGATTCTTTCCTGAGACATTCTAACCACATGTCTGTAGTATCAGAGCTGTGATCTCTCAATTCAGAGATTCTTTCCTGAGACATTCTAACCACATGTCTGTAGTATCAGAGCTGTGATCTCTCAATTCAGAGATTCTTTCCTGAGACATTCTAAACACATGTCTGTAGTATCAAAGCTGTGATCTCTCAATTCAGAGATTCTTTCCTGAGACATTCTAACCACATGTCTGTAGTATCGGAGCTGTGATTTCTCAATTCAGAGATTCTTTCCCGAGACATTCTAACCACATGTCTGTAGTATCAGAGCTGTGATCTCTCAATTCAGAGATTCTTTCCTGGGACATTCTAACCACATGTCTGTAGTATCAGAGCTGTGATCTCTCAGTTCAGAGATTCTTTCCTGAGACATTCTAACCACATGTCTGTAGTATCAGAGCTGTGATCTCTCAATTCAGAGAATCTTTCCTGAGACATTCTAACCACATGTCTGTAGTATCAGAGCTGTGATCGCACACCTGTAAAAGGAACCGCCACCACCACCACCATCACCAGTCAAGGACATGAAATATATCGATTAATATTCAAACCTAAAAATAGATTTTCAATGATATTTCCTGTGTTGGTGGGGTAGGTGGTGGTGGTGGTGGGGTGTGGTGTGGTGTAGTGAGGTGTAGTGTGGTGTGGTGTAGTATAGTGTAGTGTAGTGTAGTGTAGTGTGGTGTGGTGTGCTATAGTGTGGTGTGCTGTAGTGTGGTGTAGTGTAGTGTGCTGTAGTGTATTGTATTGTAGTGTAGTGTAGTGTAGTGTGGTGTGGTGTAGTGTAATACCTCACATAACATTTACATTACTCTATATATACTATTGTATTTTCACAGTAAAGGCTTTACCTCACATAATATCTCACATAACATTTACATTACTCTATATATACTATTGTATTTTCACAGTAAAGGCTTTACCTCACATAATACCTCACATAACATTTACATTACTCTATATATACTATTGTATTTTCACAGTAAAGGCTTTACCTCACATAATATCTCACATAACATTTACATTACTCTATATATACTATTGTATTTTCACAGTAAAGGCTTTACCTCACATAATATCTCACATAACATTTACATTACTCTATATATACTATTGTATTTTCACAGTAAAGGCTTTACCTCACATAATACCTCACATAACATTTACATTACTCTATATATACTATTGTATTTTCACAGTAAAGGCTTTACCTCACATAATACCTCACAAAATACCGAATCTATAAGATTTTGATATTATTTATTTTGAAAACGGACGCCATACTTTCCAGCATAGTTACGTCCCTTTACGGTCTGAGTTCAAATCCCGCCGAGGTTTACTTTGCCTTTCATCCTTACGGGGTCTATAAAATAAAGTACCAGTAATGCACTGGGTAATTGCTGGCCT
>OZ024766.1:3359349-3361849 GCA_964016885.1 Eledone cirrhosa
ACACCATTACTACACCACCACCACCACTACTACACCACCACCACACCATTACTACACCACCACCACCACACCATTACTACACCACCACCACCACACCATTACTACACCACCATCACTAGACCACCACCACACCATTACTACATCACTACACCACCACCACACCATCACCATCACTACACCACCACCACCACTACTACACCACCACACCATTACATCACCACACCATTACTACACCACCACCACTACATCACCACCACCACCATCACTACACCACCACCACACCATTACTACACCACCATCACTACACCAGCACCACCACCACCATCACATCACCACCACTACCACACCATTACATCATCACCATCACTAGACCACCACCACCACCATTACTACACCACCACCACCATCACTACACCACCACACCATTACTACACCACCACCACCACCACACCATCACACCATTACTACATCACTACACCACCACCATTACTACATCACTACACCACCACCACCATTACACCACCACCATCACACCATTACTACATCACTACACCACCACCACACCTTCACTACCATTACTACACCACCGCCACCACCACTACTACACCACCACCACACCTTCACTACCATTACTACACCACCACCGCCGCCATCATGACTACAATATATACACACACACACACACCCCACTCTCTCCCTCTCCCACCTGTCTGTGATGTCAGTGTCACCATGGTAACTGTGACATCATAATAGGTTGCTTTGGTGTCATCTAGCAAACTGCATCACATCACAGGTGTGATAACACTGGTGGTGGTGCAGGTGGTGGTGTAGTGGTACAGGTGGTGTGGTGGTGGTGTAGTGGTACAGGTGGTGTGGTGGTGTTGTAGTAGTGATGGTGGTGGTGTAGTGGTGGTGGTGGTACAGGTGGTGGTGTAGTGGTACAGGTGGTGTGGTGGTGTTGTAGTAGTGATGGTGGTGGTGGTGGTACAGGTGGTACAGGTGGTGGTGTAGTGGTGGTATTGTGGTACAGGTGGTGTGGTGGTGTTGTAGTAGTGATGGTGGTGGTGTAGTGGTGGTGGTGGTATAGTGATGGTGGTGGTGTAGTGGTGGTGTTGGTGGTGGTGTAGTGGTGGTATTGTGGTACAGGTGGTGGTGTAGTGGTGGTATTGTGGTACAGGTGGTGTGGTGGTGGTGTAGTAGAGATGGTGGTGGTGTAGTGGTGGTGGTGGTGTAGTGATGTAGTAGTGGTGGTGGTGGTGTAGTGATGGTGGTGGTATAGTGATGGTGTAGTAGTGATGGTGGTGGTGTTGGTGGTGGTGTGGTAGTGATGGTGGTGTAGTGCTGGTGTAGTAGTGATGGTGGTGGTGTAGTGCTGGTGTAGTAGTGATGGTGGTGGTGTAGTGCTGGTGGTGTAGTGATGGTGGTGGTTGTAGTGTGGTGTGGGTAGTGATGGTGGTGTAGTGGTGGTGTAGTGGTGGTGTAGTAGTGATGGTGGTGTAGGTGGTGGTGTGGTGTGGTAGTGATGGTGGTGTAGTGGTGGTGTAGTAGTGATGGTGGTGGTGTAGTGATGGTGGTGGTGTAGTGGTGGTGTGGGTAGTGATGGTGGTGGTGGTGTAGTGGTGGTGTAGTAGTGATGGTGGTGGTGTAGTGATGGTGGTGTAGTGATGGTGGTGGTGGTGTTATAATAACTGTTTCCACTTTAGGCACAAGGCCAGCAAATTACCCAGTATATTACTGGTACTTTATTTTATTGACCCCGTAAAGATGAAAGGCAAAGTTAACCTCGGCGAGATTTGAACTCAGACCGTAAAGGGCCGTAACTCTATGCTGCAAAGCATGGCGTCCGACCCTCTCCCAATACTGTCAACCCACCGCTCTATGATATAATAATAATAAAGTTTCTGCTTTTGGCACAAGGCCAGCAATTACCCCAGCGTATTACTGGTACTTTAAATAGTGTTTTCTGATTCAGGCACAAGGCCAGCAATTTTAGGGGAAGGGGAAGTTGACTAAACTGACCCCAGTGCATTACTGGTACTTCATTTTATTGTATGTGATGACAATGTCACATTTTGTATGAGTGTGTGTTTGTGTGAGTGAGTGAGTGTGTGCGTGCGTGCGTGAGAGTGCCTGTGAGTGTGTATGAGAGTGACTGTGTGTGAGTGCGTGTGTGAGTGAGTGAGTGAGTGAGTGTGTGCGTGTGTGCGAGTGTGTGCGTGCGTGCGAGCGAGTGACTGTGTGTGAGTGAGTGTGTGTGAGTGAGTGTGTGAGTGAGTGTGTGAGTGAGTGTGTGAGTGAGTGTGTGTGTGTGAGTGTGTGAGTGAGTGCCTGCATTTGTTACATATGTGAGGCCTTAGTAAGTTACATTCTTCATGTAAATATTTAATCAGATACTCAGAATCACACACAACACACATCTACATACACACATCTACATATACATACACACACACACACACACACATCTACATATACATACACACATCTACATATACATTAT
>OZ024766.1:3366849-3376849 GCA_964016885.1 Eledone cirrhosa
ATTATATATTCGTGTAGAGATATTTTTGCATACACAATAACAAAATATAAACAAACGTATTTATTTCACGAGGCTCGATAAGGATAAATATATATCAAATATATAAGAACCCTAGAGCAAATCCCGAGCAACACCGGGCCATTCTGCTAGTATTATTCTATATCAGAATATATATATTCTGAAACTACATTGCCCAGGGTACTTGGCTAAGTATATTTCATTTTAATCAAAGGGTACCCCGGGGGCACAAAACCCCCACTGAAAATTTTTTCCCTTCGATTTATATGAAATTTAAACCATAGGTAAATGACAACATATGATCCCTATTCACAAAATTTCAGCAAATTTCAATAACATTAAGACACCCTAATGGGGGTTCTGCTATTTTCCTTATACCCAACACTCAACTTCTCTGACAAACATTTTTTCGCCTGACCAATGCAATCAACATTTGTTTGTATTATATATATTATAGGTTAACTTTGCCTTTCATCCTTACGGGATCGATAAAATAAAGTACCAGTAATACACTGGGGAAATTGCTGGCCTTGTGCCAAAAGTAGAAACAATTATTTGTTTGTATTATTCTTTCGTAGATGAATTTGTCTTCGCTTTTCATTATCTGAGAGGCATTGGGCATTTTAATGGGAACTGGGAATACCCCTGCTCCCGTGTATTATCGGGTACCTCAGCTAGTTTATATATCTCGCTCATCCTGCCAGAGAAACTTCCGTACGAGCGAGACACGGTCTCCCGACCATTCCCGCATCAAATGGAACAAAACCGTCTAACCCATGCTAGCGTGGAAGATGGACGTTAAACTATGATGATGATATATATATATATATATATCAACATACGTTAACCTTGGTCTTCCTCTTCCAGTGTGTCCATGTAGGGGCTCCCAAAGGAGCACTGAGTGCAGTGTCAACTCTGGATGTTGGTGAGCATGTCCAGCTAACCTAGTGTGTCCGTGTAGGGGCTCCCACAGGAGCACTGAGTGCAGTGTCAACTCTGGATGTCGGTGAGCATGTCCAGCTAACCTAGTGTGTCCGTGTAGGGGCTCCCACAGGAGCACTGAGTGCAGTGTCAACTCTGGATGTCGGTGAGCATGTCCAGCTAACCTAGTGTGTCCGTGTAGGGGCTCTCACAGGAGCACTGAGTGCAGTGTCAACTCTGGATGTCGGTGAGCATGTCCAGCTAACCTCAGTCTCCTCTGTCACTTTTGAGCTGACTTTTCGGATGCTCCCGTACAGGTATGAGTTTTTCATCCTCAGTGTATACTGATTAATGTTCAGAGCCATCCTCAGCATTCTCGTGTAGCACCCCATCCACCATCTGAGTTGACATGCCACTCAGTGCTCCTGTGGGAGCCCCTACATGGACACACTGGAAGAGGAAGACCAAGGTTAACGTATGTTGATGCCCTAAGGACAGACACTGGTCTGTTGGAGACGCAGGACATGGCAGCGATAATGAGGGACAGAGACCGCTGGAGAGAACTCGTCCATGGATCTCAGGAATTTTATCCGCCTTAGATAGATATACATATAAATAGATATACATATTTTTTCATTTCATTTCATTTTACGTCCGCTTTTTCCCTGCTTGCAAGGGTGGGACGGGAACTGATTCTGGCTTGATTTCTACAGCTGGATGCCCTTCCTAACACCAACCTCATTTACAGTGAGTGGTGGGTGCTTTTTTTTTTTCCGTGGCACCTCCACGACCACTTTGCAGTGGAATGATAGGGACCCCAGTCCCTATCATCTCATTTCTACAGCTGAGTAAACTGGAGCAATGTGAAGTAAAGTGTCTTGCTCAAGGAAACAACACATCACCCGGTCTGAGAATTGAACTCACAACCTTTCGATTGCAAGGCCAATGCTCTAACCACTAAGCCATGTGCCTCCATCTTTAAAGACAAGTGTATATATATATATAAGTGTATATATATATATATATATATATATATATACACTTGTCTGTAATTGTTTAAAATTTACACACAAACACACACGATGCATTTGCTGTCGTATTGCTACAATAAAAAGCTCACTTTCCAATCACAAGGTCCTGGGTTCTAACCCTAACCCTTCATTTGCACCTGTAATATAGTTATTTTCTCCAAAGTTACTCGCATATTCAACCGTGTATGTCACTTACCTGTCAATTCGGCTACTTTGGACATGGATGGATACTTCCATATGGTCAGCTGATGCTGTGCATAGCCGTGACCGGATATCAGTTCTCTGTGTTCACTGGACCATAGCATTGCACACACCTGCCCAAACAAAGAAACAAATAATGTTCAGTTTCAAGTATTCAACAATGAAAGTCATCATCATCATCATCATCATCATCATCACCGTTTTACGTCCGTTCTTCCACGCTAGCATGGGTTAGACGGGTTGTCCTGTTGTGGGCAGTGTCTGGTCGGCTGACCTTGTCTTGCTCATACAGGAACTGATCTGGCTTGATTTCCTTGTATTTTCACAGTAAAGGCTTTACCTTACATAATACCTCACATAATATTTACATTACTCTATATATACTATTGTATTGTCACAGTAAAGGCTTTACCTCACATAATATCTCACATACCATTTACATTACTCTATATATTCTATTGTATTGTCACAGTAAAGGCTTTACCTCACATAATATCTCGCATAACATTTACATTACTCTATATATACTATTGTATTGTCACAGTAAAGGCTTTACCTCACATAATACCTCACATAACATTTACATTACTCTATATATACTATTGTATTTTCACAGTAAAGGCTTTACCTCACATAATATCTCACATAACATTTACATTACTCTATATATACCATTATATTTTCACAGTAAAGGCTTTACTTCACATAATATCTCACATAACATTTACATTACTCTATATATACCATTATATTTTCACAGTAAAGGCTTTACCTCACATAATATCTCACATAACATTTACATTACTCTATATATACCATTATATTTTCACAGTAAAGGCTTTACCTCACATAATATCTCATAACATTTACATTACTCTATATATACCATTATATTTTCACAGTAAAGGCTTTACTTCATAATATCTCACATAACATTTACATTACTCTATATATACTATTGTATTTTCACAGTAAAGGCTTTACCTCACATAATATCTCACATAACATTTACATTACTCTATATATACTATTGTATTTTCACAGTAAAGGCTTTACCTCACATAACATTTACATTACTCTATATATACTATTGTATTTTCACAGTAAAGGCTTTACCTCACATAATATCTCACATAACATTTACATTACTCTATATATACTATTGTATTGTCACAGTAAAGGCTTTACCTCACATAATCTCACATAACATTTACATTACTCTATATATACTATTGTATTGTCACAGTAAAGGCTTTACCTCACATAATATCTCACATAACATTTACATTACTCTATATATACTATTGTATTGTCACAGTAAAGGCTTTACCTCACATAATACCTCACATAACATTTACATTACTCTATATATACTATTGTATTGTCACAGTAAAGGCTTTACCTCACATAATATCTCACATAACATTTACATTACTCTATATATACTATTGTATTGTCACAGTAAAGGCTTTACCTCACATAATACCTCACATAACATTTACATTACTCTATATATACTATTGTATTTTCACAGTAAAGGCTTTACCTCACATAATATCTCACATAACATTTACATTACTCTATATATACCATTATATTTTCACAGTAAAGGCTTTACTTCACATAATATCTCACATAACATTTACATTACTCTATATATACCATTATATTTTCACAGTAAAGGCTTTACCTCACATAATATCTCACATAACATTTACATTACTCTATATATACCATTATATTTTCACAGTAAAGGCTTTACCTCACATAATATCTCATATAACATTTACATTACTCTATATATACCATTATATTTTCACAGTAAAGGCTTTACTTCATAATATCTCACATAACATTTACATTACTCTATATATACTATTGTATTTTCACAGTAAAGGCTTTACCTCACATAATATCTCACATAACATTTACATTACTCTATATATACTATTGTATTTTCACAGTAAAGGCTTTACCTCATAATATCTCACATAACATTTACATTACTCTATATATACTATTGTATTTTCACAGTAAAGGCTTTACCTCACATAATATCTCACATAACATTTACATTACTCTATATATACTATTGTATTGTCACAGTAAAGGCTTTACCTCACATAATATCTCACATAACATTTACATTACTCTATATATACTATTGTATTTTCACAGTAAAGGCTTTACCTCACATAATATCTCACATAACATTTACATTACTCTATATATACTATTGTATTTTCACAGTAAAGGCTTTACCTCACATAATATCTCACATAACATTTACATTACTCTATATATAGTATTGTATTTTCACAGTAAAGGCTTTACCTCACATAATATCTCATAACATTTACATTACTCTATATATACTATTGTATTTTCACAGTAAAGGCTTTACCTCATAATATCTCACATAACATTTACATTACTCTATATATACTATTGTATTTTCACAGTAAAGGCTTTACCTCACATAATATCTCACATAACATTTACATTACTCTATATATACTATTGTATTGTCACAGTAAAGGCTTTACCTCACATAATATCTCACATAACATTTACATTACTCTATATATACTATTGTATTTTCACAGTAAAGGCTTTACCTCACATAATACCTCACATAACATTTACATTACTCTATATATACTATTGTATTGTCACAGTAAAGGCTTTACCTCACATAATATCTCACATAACATTTACATTACTCTATATATACTATTGTATTTTCACAGTAAAGGCTTTACCTCACATAATATCTCACATAACATTTACATTACTCTATATATACTATTGTATTTTCACAGTAAAGGCTTTACCTCACATAATATCTCACATAACATTCACATTACTCTATATATACTATTGTATTTTCACAGTAAAGGCTTTACCTCACATAACATTTACATTACTCTATATATACTATTGTATTGTCACAGTAAAGGCTTTACCTCACATAACATTTACATTACTCTATATATACTATTGTATTTTCACAGTAAAGGCTTTACCTCACATAATATCTCATAACATTTACATTACTCTATATATACTATTGTATTTTCACAGTAAAGGCTTTACCTCACATAATATCTCACATAACATCTACATTACTCTATATATACTATTGTATTGTCACAGTAAAGGCTTTACCTCACATAATATCTCACATAACATTTACATTACTCTATATATACTATTGTATTTTCACAGTAAAGGCTTTACCTCACATAATATCTCACATAACAATTACATTACTCTATATATACTATTGTATTGTCACAGTAAAGGCTTTACCTCACATAATATCTCACAACATTTACATTACTCTATATATACTATTGTATTTTCACAGTAAAGGCTTTACCTTACATAATATCTCACAACATTTACATTACTCTATATATACTATTGTATTTTCACAGTAAAGGCTTTACCTTACATAATATCTCACAACATTTACATTACTCTATATATACTATTGTATTGTCACAGTAAAGGCTTTACCTCACATAATATCTCACATAACATTTACATTACTCTATATATACTATTGTATTGTCACAGTAAAGGCTTTACCTCACATAATATCTCACAACATTTACATTACTCTATATATACTATTGTATTTTCACAGTAAAGGCTTTACCTCACATAATATCTCACATAACATTTACATTACTCTATATATACTATTGTATTTTCACAGTAAAGGCTTTACCTCACATAACATTTACATTACTCTATATATACTATTGTATTTTCACAGTAAAGGCTTTACCTCACATAACATTTACATTACTCTATATATATACTATTGTATTTTCACAGTAAAGGCTTTACCTCACAATATCTCATAACATTTACATTACTCTATATATACTATTGTATTTTCACAGTAAAGGCTTTACCTCACATAATATCTCACATAACATTTACATTACTCTATATATACTATTGTATTGTCACAGTAAAGGCTTTACCTCACATAATATCTCACATAACATTTACATTACTCTATATATACTATTGTATTGTCACAGTAAAGGCTTTACCTCACATAATATCTCACATAACATTTACATTACTCTATATATACTATTGTATTGTCACAGTAAAGGCTTTACCTCACATAATATCTCACATAACATTTACATTACTCTATATATACTATTGTATTGTCACAGTAAAGGCTTTACCTCACATAATATCTCACATAACATTTACATTACTCTATATATACTATTGTATTGTCACAGTAAAGGCTTTACCTCACATAATATCTCACAACATTTACATTACTCTATATATACTATTGTATTTTCACAGTAAAGGCTTTACCTCACATCATATCAAATCTATGAGATTTTGATATTTATTTTGAGAACAATACCTTAACATCAGTATGAGCAGGCAATTACAGCTGGTTTGAACAGAAAGAGGTGGGAGAAGTCTGGCCAGATACAACCGGTTTAAATGCTAAATGGTTAAAGATTTCCAATTTAAATTAAAATCTTTTACCCAACCCCAACCCTACCCCTAACCCCTAACACTACCCCTAACACTACCCCTTACCCACAAAAAAATTAAGTAAAATTTTTTACCTGTGATTTGGTGTCGATACTCTGGACATTGGACCCCGTGTTACAGTTCCAGAACCTAATATGGCGGTCAGCTGTCCCTCCACCACTGGCCAGCAGCCTCGGTTGCCACGGACACCAGGCCAGTGCCTTCACGGCCGCCTGGTGGTAGGTGAGGGAGTAGAGAGGCTGAGACTGGGGGAACAGGCGGCCCCCTTCCGCTGGCCAGATGTTCAGCAGGTTGTCGTTACCCCCGCTGGCGAGGTAGGCCCCGTCCGGTGACCAGCGCAGGCCACACACCTCCTGCGTGTGTCCGGTCACATTGCCCTGGAGGTGTTGGGACACACGGACATCGTGATGGTGAATATGTCCACTTCGGGAACCACTGAGAGGAAGAGAAAGAAAGACAATAAAATAATCATCATCATCATCAACAATATCACAAGTGTATGTTTTTATATATATATATATATATATACTAGTAGAGGTACCCGGCGTTGCTCAGGATTTGCTCTAGGATTCTTATATATTTGATATATATTTATCCTTATCGAGCCTCGTGAAATAAATACGTTTGTTTATATTTTGTTATTGTGTATGCAACAATATCTGTACACGAATATATAATTTTATATATATATATATATATATATATATCATCATCATCATGCGTCTGCTTTTCCCTGCTTGCAAGGGTGGGGCGGGAACTGATTCTGGCTTGATCTCTACAGCTGGATGCCCTTCCTAACACCAACCTCATTTACAGTGAGTGCTGGGTGCTTTTTTGCCGTGGCACCTCCACGACCACTTTACAGTGGAATGATAGGGGCTCCCAGTCCCTATCATCTCATTTCTACAGCTGAGTAAACTGGAGCAATGTGAAATAAAGTGTCTTGCTCAAGGAAACAACACATCACCCGGTCTGAGAATTGAACTCACAACAAGGCCAATTGTTTTTTCAGCTGGGGTTCAACATTAGGGGTGGCAAAGAACACCATTATGGTATATTTGTATCTAAGGTAACTATATATCATCATCATCATCATCACCGTTTTACGTCCGTTCTTCCACGCTAGCATGGGTTAGACGGGTTGTCCTGTTGTGGGCAGCGTCTGGTCGGCTGACCATGCCTTGCTCATACTGGAACTGATTCTGGCTTGATTTAGAGGGTTGGATGCCATGCTTTCCAGCATAGTTACGTCCCTTTACAGTCTGAGTTCAAATCCCACTTAGGTTAACTTTGCCTTTCATCCTTACGGGGTCGATAAAATAAAGTACCAGTAATGCACTGGGGTAATTGCTGGCCTTGTGCCTAAAGTAGAAACATTTATAGTTAAGATGTATTCAGATTGAAACAAAGGCAGCACACCACCACCACCACAATACACTCACTACACAACACCACAACACAACAACACACAAATACACGACACAACACATCACTTACCTGCTAAGTATGTGAGAATTCCAAGAGAGTGCTCCAACTCGGCCAGAGTGTCCTGACATGCTTCGCAATCTCTTTTCTTTGAAGACATCCCAAATCTAAATATATACATAGATATATGGGATAACAAGTTATCGTTATAAGTAATCCAGTTAGAGGTTGTAAGTACTCTGTACATAGTTTTAACGTACGGTGTTGTTTGACTCAACAAGAGGTTTCCTTAGTTAGGTGGTGAGTTCCTGGGAATCCCTAAAGGTACTCAATACATAGAGTATAAAAGTTTTAATATAGATGAGATTCTACAGGACTAGAACTGTTTTTAGCTTGTATTTTCACAGTAAAGGCTTTACCTCATAACATCTACATTACTCTATATATACTATTGTATTTTCACAGTAAAGGCTTTACCTCACATAACATTTACATTACTCTATATATTCTATTGTATTTTCACAATAAAGGCTTTACCTCACACGAACTGCTCCTAATAACAGTCTTTCCTATCTGTTTGGTTGAGCACACTTCTCTGAGTGGCTTTGGGCTGCCCTTTCTAGCAGTTCGTCCCTCAGAGGCTACTGGTTCACTGCCCTTAAACATGCTGTGACTTCTCTCTCCCACGTGTAGCCGGACAGTCAATTTTTAAATTCTCTTAGCGTTGTCTGAAATGTATAGCCTTACACACGCTGATGAACCGAGACTAGACCATTTCTTTCAACAAATTACTGGTGAAACATATCTTTGCATTTGTACGTGTGTTATATAGTTATAGAGGTATTTATTTACGCTTTAATTTATCTTTTTAATTATCGTGTCTATAGTCTGCCTTTCATAGGTTATAGATTCCATACACTGGTGGTTTTTTCCCTGTATTATTGATAACACACTGTATATCTCTCTCTGGTGTGTTACCTTTTCAACATATTGTATTTTAAAGAGCTCAGGATCTCTTCTCCTTTGAGCACATTATTTACAGGGAATGGAAGGGGCGGTAGATTGGCAGTATCAGTGGAGGGTCGGACGCCATGCTTTCCAGCATAGTTACGTCCCTCTACGATCTGAGTTCAAATCCCGCCGAGGTTGACTTTGCCTTTCATCCTTACGGGGTCGATAAAATAAAGTTCCAGTAATGTACTGGGTAATTGCTGGCCTTGTGCCTAAAGTAGAAACAATTATTTACAGGGAATAGCGAGGACCTATGCCTCCGTTAATTTATCATGATATATATATATATATATATATATATATATATATATATATATATATATGTGTGTGTGTGTGTGTGTGTGTGTGTGTATATACACTGCTTACCTCAACATTTCCTATATATATAGTTATACTTTGGGAGGGTCATGTTGCCAATAAGAAACACACGCACGCACCAGTTGCTTTCACTCCAATTTATTATAAATTTCCGGTTGGTTGGTTGGTTGGTTCCACAACCGGACGGTTGTTCCTATATTGTCAAAGTTCTTTCGTCACACATTCTGTGACCTCTTCAGTGACAAAACAAACTCAGAAACGAAATATAAATATATATATATATATGTGTGTGTGTGTGTATATATACACTGCTTACCTCAACATTCCCTTCACTGGTGCCCACAGCCAGGAAATTACCCTCCTTCACCCAGGCCACTGAACTGATGTAGGCTTCGGACGCGTCCAGCTCGGTCAGTTGTTTTATGTCTCCAGTGCCAGCGTTCCACAGGTAGAGGTGACCAGCGAGGGCCACGGCCAGCTGGTTATTAGCTGACCAGTCCAACAGATTCAGGTCTGGAGAGAGAGAGGAA
>OZ024766.1:3381849-3389349 GCA_964016885.1 Eledone cirrhosa
CCCGCACACCACAACTTATCCCTCTTATACACAGTTTCTCTCTCAACACATCACATGTCCATACCCTCTCAGCCTTCTCTCCCGCACACCACAACTTATCCCTCTTATACACAGTTTCTCTCTCAACACATCACATGTCCATACCATCTCAGTCTTCTCTCCCGCACACCACAACTTATCCCTCTTATACACAGTGTCTCTCTCAACTCATCCATGCTTGGTCGTTTCGTTCACGTAACAGTAAAATTCTGTTATAACGAAAAATTCTTTATAACGAGATGGACCTAACACATCGAACGTGTGGCCGAATGAAAGAATTCTAGTCCTGTAGAAGCCATTTCTATTATATATATATATATATAATTTGAGTAAAATGACCGGAGGTCGGTTGGCTATACGGAATGACCAGCTCTATCCAGTGATGAACCAGAAAGCTTCGAGTGGTCATCCGCCGTACCACTATAGGACGCAAGAGAGAGAGAGAGCGAGAGAGATAGAGAGAGGGGGGTGTAAGATACCAGGTACACCAGAGTACTCAATACTTAGGGTAGTAGAGTGGGTAATAGGAAAAGAGTCAGGACCCCGACGGCTGAGCTCCGGCCGTTTCGACAGCTAGATCTGAACAGCCGAAGCTCAGCCTGACTCTTTTCCTATATATATATATATATATATATAAGGAGGAGGTTATAGTTCACTTGAAGCATTGTGTAATGAGGTATAAACGTTAGAATATGTGTAATAAGGCCAAGACAATGCAGGTATGGACATAGAAAAGAGAATGCAATAGTGAAAGATATTGATGTGAATTCGTCTTTCACCTTGAATTTATTGAAACAAATGTAAGCTATGTGATTAAAAACTTTTTTGTATAGCAAACCATGTAAACCTTCTTTCCTGATTTATTATTACTCCAAGTGTTTACAACATAGGAATTACAGCATACCCGCAGCATCACTATGAAAACGCCTTGTTGAGTCAAACCAAACCAAGCGTTAATATCATCCACTACCTGGAATACCATAACTGGACTTCACCTAAGTGGACTGCATTTAACTATTATTTGTTAATCCGTATATATATATATATATATATATATATATATATATATATATGTGTGTGTGTGTGTGTATGTATGTGTGTGTGTGTCAATGGGTGAATGTGTGTATAATTAAGAGGCTACGTATGGTCTTTTAAGGTCCGAGTTCAAATCCCGCCGAGGTTAACTTTGCCTTTCATCCTTTACGAGGGGGCCGATAAAATAAAGTACCAGTAATGCACTGGGACAATTGCTGGCCTTGTGCCAAACCTAGAAACAATTATTAAAATTGGAACCCAGATGGCCAGAGTGAACATTTTCGTTAATCAACGAAGAAGACGACTTTGTGTGGATAACATGGACTATATATATATATATATATATATATATATATATATATTATTCAGAATATTAATAAATGAAAGACATTCACATAATCAAAATATATGTTTTATTATATATATTTCGGAGGTACTGTGCTGTTTTTTTCAGTACGTCCTCATCAGATAAAATATATAAATTGATATACGACATACCTCAACAGTTTTGTTGGTTCAATTCCAGTACTGGCAGTCTATATAGGGTATATATACATATATATATATATATATATATATATTTATATATATACACGTCCTAGCCATGCTAGTGCGAATGATAGGCGTTAAACGATGATGATATATAAATGTATATATATATATATGTATATAAATGTATGTATGTATATATATATATATATGTATATATATATATATATATATATATATATATATATACGCATTTGTTATGTATATATTTAAAACATATTTGCAACGTTATTCTATTGTAAATTTATACAATATAAATGGTTGGTGTATACGCGCTTATACATACATGTATATATGTGCGTATACCTATATATATATATGTGTGTGTTTGGTATAAATATATGTTTGGTGTATAAAGCGTATGAGAAGATATTGTTTGGTGTATATATATATATATATATATATAACTGGAATTGATCCATCAGCACAGTTGAGGTATATATATACACATTTGATGTAAATATAAATATATATATATTTGGTGTAAATATATATATATATATTTGAAGTAAATATATATATATATATTTGAAGTAAATATATATATTTGAAGTAAATATATATATATTTGAAGTAAATATATATATATATATTTGGTGTAAATATATATATATATATTTGAAGTAAATATATATATATATATTTGAAGTAAATATATATATTTGAAGTAAATATATATATATATATATTTGAAGTAAATATATATATATATATATATATATATATATTTACTTCAAATATATATATATACATTTGATGTAAATATAAATATATATATATTTGGTGTAAATATATATATATATATATATATTTAAAGTAAATATATATATATATATATTTACTTCATATATATATATATATTTAAAGTAAATATATATATATACGGTATATATTGCATACCGTATATCATATGTCTATATATAATTTAAAACACGTCATTTTGAATATGGCAAATAATGATAAAACAAAATACTTGTTATAATATAACAAAAACCATTAAAACTTACACTATCTCGGTTGAAATATCCTTATATAGAAATATAATTATCCGTTTGTTAATTAATACAGAGGAGAATCTTAATTAAAACTCAACAAATTAATCGATTCCAAGTTTAAGAGCGGAGAGAGATCGTTACTTAATGAAGTTCACAGATGCTAGAAAGGCAGTTAGAGTGATTGAAAATTCGAAATTTACCACCTCGACGTTGATTGGCTAAAAGTTTGCACCGTACTTGAATTTGATTGGTTAATTATTTTCCTTGGCAGTATCGGTAGAGGGTCAGTCACCATGCTTTCCAAGCATAGAGTTACGTCCCTTTACGATCTGAGTTCAAATCCCGCCGAGGTTGACTTTGCCTTTCACCCTAACGGGGTCGATAAAATACCAGTAATGCACTGGGGTAATTGCTGGCCTTGTGCCTAAAGTAGAAACAGTTATATTATGTATGACTTTCGATTTTGTTTTGTTACAAAACTTTAATAACTGTTGTTTCTATTTTGGGGACAAGGCCAGCAATTACCCAGTGTATTACTGGTACTTTAGATATATAATAACTGTTTCTACTTTAGGCACAAGGCCAGCAATTATATCAGTGTATTACTGGTACTTTATTATATCTACCCCGTAAAGATGAAAGGCAAAGTTAACCTCGGCGGGATTTGAACTCAAGTTCAACCGGAGGTTAGCTTTGCTTTTCATCCTTACGGGGTCGATAAAATAAAGTACCAGTAATACAGTGGTGTCGTTTTAATCGATTTTGCCCTTCCCAAAATTACTGGCCTTGTGTCGGAAGTAGAAACAATTATATTTGTCAACTATATTTTACAAAAAGAGGCGGTTTTCCTTTGTGTGATAGCTATGGCGAAAGAGGTTGTATGGTGGACAAGGTTGAAAGGGCTGAGGTCAGACACCTTTCTCTACGACCAACAACTGATTCTTTTTTTCAAATACCACTTTGGAAGAAGAGTCAGGATGGAGAGAGAGGTGCTGTACCCCAGCAAGTTTTATGAAAGGTGGGTGAAAGTGGCGAGAATGGCCCCAGTGAATGGGCCTTCTCTCTATATCAGCCTGTAGGTTGAGGAAAAGGAGGAGGAGAGGAAAGGAGTACAAACTCTTCGTACTCCTGGAGATGAGGGTTGCACATTTTTTCGGGGGAATGTGTTACCCATATGTAATGTCTCCCCCTATCGGGGAAAATCGACTAATTTTTTAAATTGCATTTGTGATAACATTTTACACGTTTTTACTGTATGTAAACTTCCCCCTTTGTATTTGTCCCCTTCTTTTGTGCCCCTGTGGCTAATAAAGAAACATATATTTTACAAAAAGAGATTAAACAATGATGGCAATTGGAACAAAATTAAAAACAAAATTAAGTAATGAAAAAGGTGGGGGGTGGGTATAAAGAAGGGCAGATCTGACTGCAAGGGTCAGACGCCATACTTTGCTGCATAGAGTTACGGTTCTTTACATTCTGAGCTCAAATCTCGGCGAGATTAGGTTTGCGTTTCAGCCTTACGGGGGTCGATAAAATAAAGTACCAGTAATACACTGGAGTAATTGCTGGCCTTGTGCCAAAAGTAGAAACAATTATTATTACTACTACTAGGGCGGTGGATTGGCAGTGTCGGTTGAGAGTCGGACGCCATGCTTTGCGGCAAAGAGTTACGGCCCTTTACGGTCTGATTTCAAATCCCGCCGAGGTTAACTTTGCCTTTCATCCTTACGGGGTCGATAAAATAAAGTACCAGTAATACACTGGGGTATTTGCTGGCCTTGTACCAAACGTAGAAACAATTATTACATATTACACTGTCTAGCTCTACACTTCGATACTGACGTGAACTTAAACATGGAGTGCTCACCCGGGGCAACCTACAGTAACTCCACATTACACTCCCTGGATATATATATATAGATCATCATCATCATCATCATCACCGTTTTACGTCCGTTCTTCCACGCTAGCATGGGTTAGACGGGTTGTCCTGTTGTGGGCAGTGTCTGGTCGGCTGACCATGCCTTGCTCATACAGGAACTGATTTGACTTGATTTCTACAGCTGGATACCCTTCCTAACACCAACCTCATTTACAGTGAGTGCTGGGTGCTTTTTCGTGGCGCCTACACCTCCACTTTACAGTGTGGGCTGGGTGTTTTTTTGCCGTGGCACCTCTACGACCACCTTGCAGTGGGGGGTGTGAGGGGCATATTGTCTATATGCTTCAGCTTGTACCCATGGGAGGTCGGGTACTCTGTATTACTGCGTGACGCCAGAGGTCACGGTCTTGTGTCATCGCCTTTGAGAGGTGTAATTGGGTAAGTTCGGCTTTTATCACCTCATCCCAGGTCTTCTTGTGTCTCCCCACTCCGCGGTTTCCATTGCCTTCTAGTGCTCTGCACCTTTTTATGCAGCTGTCATCCTTCATACACATCACATGTCCATACCAACGCAACCGCCTCTCCTGCACACAGCATTTGATTCCTCTTATGCTCAGTCTCTCCCTCAATTCGTTTATGCTTTGCCATTCGCATATATTACTATTACACATCCATCGGAGCATGCAGGCTTCGTTTCTTTCTAATCTACGTAAGTCTTCCACAGACAGCGCCCAGGTCTCACTACCATGTAACATTGCTGTTCGGATACATGCATCATACGGTCTGCCTTTCATTCTGAGGGAGAAGCCTTTAATATATATATATATATATATATAATGTATAAAAAAATCAATACAATATAATTACCTCATTACCAGAGGTTTCCCGAATGAGGCGAATACGAAATAAACGACTTCATTCGTTCGTCAGACGAGGCAATATAAAACATGGGCAAACACATCAAGAAAATCAAAAAAAGATATAGATAAATGAAATAGAAATTGAAATATATAAAAATCTATCAAGAAATATAGTTAGGTGTGTGTATCATTCATTTCATTTTACGTCCACTTTTCCCTGCTTGCAAGGGTGGGACGGAAACTGATTCTGGCTTGATTTCTACAGCTGGATGCCCTTCTTAACACCAACCTCATTTACAGTGAGTGCTGGGTGCTTTTTTGCCGTGGCACCTCCACGACCACTTTACAGTGGAATGATAGGGACCCCAGTCCCTATCATCTCATTTCTACAGCTGAGTAAACTGGAGCAATGTGAAATAAAGTGTCTTGCTCAAGGAAACAACACATCACCCGGTCTGAGAATTGAACTCACAACCTTTCGATTGCAAGGCCAATGCTCTAACCACTAAGTAAGCCATGTTCCTCCATGTGTATATGTATGTATATACGCTCACAGATGTGCATATATGTATATGCGCACATGTATATGTATAGTGAGAAAGTGTGCGTAATTCTAAAATTTAGGGCAAATGTATCTATGTCTGTATTATACAGACAGAAATGGTTACATTCTGAGGGAGAAGCCTCAATATATATATATATATATATATATATATATTGAGGCTTCTCCCTCGAAATGAAAGGCAGACCGTATGATGCGTGTATATATATATCTTCTTCCACTTATTCCTGAGAGGGTCATAGTGGCAGAGCCCTCAAACACTCCTTCGAGCAGATCCTGTCAGAAGCAACCATCTCCAACGGGATCCACACCAGCCAAGCTCATGGATGTTATCCAACCATCTTGCTCGGGGTCTGCCCCTGGGTCTCCTACTGGTTGGTCTTGCCCGTAAAATCTTTCAAGTAATTCTTTCCTCAGACATTCTAACCACATGTCTGTAGTATCAGAGCTGTGATCTCTCAATGCAGAGATTCTTTCCTGAGACATTCTAACCACATGTCTGTAGTATCAGAGCTGTGATCTCTCAATCCAGAGATTCTATCCTGAGACATTCTAACCACATGTCTGTAGTATCAGAGCTGTGATCTCTCAATGCAGAGATTCTTTCCTGAGACATTCTAACCACATGTCTGTAGTATCAGAGCTGTGATCTCTCAATTCAGAGATTCTTTCCTGAGACATTCTAACCACATGTCTGTAGTATCAGAGCTGTGATCTCTCAATCCAGAGATTCTATCCTGAGACATTCTAACCACATGTCTGTAGTATCAGAGCTGTGATCTCTCAATGCAGAGATTCTTTCCTGAGACATTCTAACCACATGTCTGTAGTATTAGAGCTGTGATCTCTCAATCCAGAGATTCTTTCCTCAGACATTCTAACCACATGTCTGTAGTATCAGAGCTGTGATCTCTCAATGCAGAGATTCTTTCCTGAGACATTCTAACCACATGTCTGTAGTATCAGAGCTGTGATCTCTCAATCCAGAGATTCTTTCCTCAGACATTCTAACCACATGTCTGTAGTATCAGAGCTGTGATCTCTCAATCCAGAGATTCTTTCCTCAGACATTCTAACCACATGTCTGTAGTATCAGAGCTGTGATCTCTCAATGCAGAGATTCTTTCCTGAGACATTCTAACCACATGTCTGTAGTATCAGAGCTGTGATCTCTCAATCCAGAGATTCTTTCCTCAGACATTCTAACCACATGTCTGTAGTATCAGAGCTGTGATCTCTCAATGCAGAGATTCTTTCCTGAGACATTCTAACCACATGTCTGTAGTATCAGAGCTGTGATCTCTCAATCCAGAGATTCTTTCCTCAGACATTCTAACCACATGTCTGTAGTATCAGAGCTGTGATCTCTCAATTCAGAGATTCTTTCCTGAGACATTCTAACCACATGTCTGTAGTATCAGAGCTGTGATCTCTCAATCCAGAGATTCTTTCCTCAGACATTCTAACCACATGTCTGTAGTATCAGAGCTGTGATCTCTCAATTCAGAGATTCTTTCCTGAGACATTCTAACCACATGTCTGTAGTATCAGAGCTGTGATCTCTCAATCCAGAGA
>OZ024766.1:3396849-3421849 GCA_964016885.1 Eledone cirrhosa
TTAGCTGTCGAGACACTACATCCTTTAAAACCTCCATGGAGCAAACTACCTGCATCAGTTGTTAGCTGTTGAGCCACAGCATCCTTTAAAACCTCCATGGAACAAACTACCTGCATCAGTTGTTAGCTGTCGAGACACTGCATCCTTTAAAACCTCCATGGAACAAACTACCTGCATCAGTTGTTAGCTGTCGAGACACTGCATCCTTTAAAACCTCCATGGAGCAAACTACCTGCATCAGTTGTTAGCTGTCGAGACACTGCATCCTTTAAAACCTCCATGGAACAAACTACCTGCATCAGTTGTTAGCCGTCGAGACACTGCATCCTTTAAAACCTCCATGGAGCAAACTACCTGCATCAGTTGTTAGCTGTCGAGACACTGCATCCTTTAAAACCTCCATGGAACAAACTACCTGCATCAGTTGTTAGCTGTTGAGCCACAGCATCCTTTAAAACCTCCATGGAACAAACTACCTGCATCAGTTGTTAGCTGTCGAGACACTGCATCCTTTAAAACCTCCATGGAACAAACTACCTGCATCAGTTGTTAGCCGTCGAGACACTGCATCCTTTAAAACCTCCATGGAGCAAACTACCTGCATCAGTTGTTAGCTGTCGAGACACTGCATCCTTTAAAACCTCCATCGAACAAACTACCTGCATCAGTTGTTAGCTGTTGAGACACTGCATCCTTTAAAACCTCCATCGAACAAACTACCTGCATCAGTTGTTAGCTGTTGAGACACTGCATCCTTTAAAACCTCCATGGAACAAACTACCTGCATCAGTTGTTAGCTGTTGAGACACTGCATCCTTTAAAACCTCCATGGAACAAACTACCTGCATCAGTTGTTAGCTGTTGAGACACTGCATCCTTTAAAACCTCCATGGAACAAACTCCCTGCATCAGTTGTTAGCTGTCGAGACACTGCATCCTTTAAAACCTCCATGGAACAAACTACCTGCATCAGTTGTTAGCTGTTGAGACACTGCATCCTTTAAAACCTCCATCGAACAAACTACCTGCATCAGTTGTTAGCTGTTGAGACACTGCATCCTTTAAAACCTCCATCGAACAAACTACCTGCATCAGTTGTTAGCTGTCGAGACACTGCATCCTTTAAAACCTCCATCGAACAAACTACCTGCATCAGTTGTTAGCTGTTGAGACACTGCATCCTTTAAAACCTCCATCGAACAAACTACCTGCATCAGTTGTTAGCTGTTGAGACACTGCATCCTTTAAAACCTCCATGGAACAAACTACCTGCATCAGTTGTTAGCTGTTGAGACACTGCATCCTTTAAAACCTCCATGGAACAAACTACCTGCATCAGTTGTTAGCTGTTGAGACACTGCATCCTTTAAAACCTCCATGGAACAAACTCCCTGCATCAGTTGTTAGCTGTCGAGACACTGCATCCTTTAAAACCTCCATGGAACAAACTACCTGCATCAGTTGTTAGCCGTCGAGACACTGCATCCTTTAAAACCTCCATGGAGCAAACTACCTGCATCAGTTGTTAGCTGTCGAGACACTGCATCCTTTAAAACCTCCATCGAACAAACTCCCTGCATCAGTTGTTAGCTGTCGAGACACTGCATCCTTTAAAACCTCCATCGAACAAACTACCTGCATCAGTTGTTAGTTGTCGAGACACTGCATCCTTTAAAACCTCCATGGAACAAACTACCTGCATCAGTTGTTAGCCGTCGAGACACTGCATCCTTTAAAACCTCCATGGAGCAAACTACCTGCATCAGTTGTTAGCTGTCGAGACACTGCATCCTTTAAAACCTCCATCGAACAAACTACCTGCATCAGTTGTTAGCCGTCGAGACACTGCATCCTTTAAAACCTCCATCGAACAAACTACCTGCATCAGTTGTTAGCTGTCGAGACACTGCATCCTTTAAAACCTCCATGGAACAAACTACCTGCATCAGTTGTTAGCTGTCGAGACACTGCATCCTTTAAAACCTCCATGGAACAAACTACCTGCATCAGTTGTTAGCTGTTGAGACACTGCATCCTTTAAAACCTCCATGGAACAAACTACCTGCATCAGTTGTTAGCTGTTGAGACACTGCATCCTTTAAAACCTCCATGGAACAAACTACCTGCATCAGTTGTTAGCTGTCGAGACACTGCATCCTTTAAAACCTCCATGGAACAAACTACCTGCATCAGTTGTTAGCTGTTGAGACACTGCATCCTTTAAAACCTCCATCGAACAAACTACCTGCATCAGTTGTTAGCTGTTGAGACACTGCATCCTTTAAAACCTCCATGGAACAAACTACCTGCATCAGTTGTTAGCTGTCGAGACACTGCATCCTTTAAAACCTCCATGGAACAAACTACCTGCATCAGTTGTTAGCCGTCGAGACACTGCATCCTTTAAAACCTCCATCGAACAAACTACCTGCATCAGTTGTTAGCTGTTGAGACACTGCATCCTTTAAAACCTCCATGGAACAAACTACCTGCATCAGTTGTTAGCTGTCGAGACACTGCATCCTTTAAAACCTCCATGGAACAAACTACCTGCATCAGTTGTTAGCTGTTGAGACACTGCATCCTTTAAAACCTCCATCGAACAAACTCCCTGCATCAGTTGTTAGCTGTCGAGACACTGCATCCTTTAAAACCTCCATCGAACAAACTACCTGCATCAGTTGTTAGTTGTCGAGACACTGCATCCTTTAAAACCTCCATGGAACAAACTACCTGCATCAGTTGTTAGCTGTCGAGACACTGCACCCTTTAAAACCTCCATCGAACAAACTACCTGCATCAGTTGTTAGCTGTCGAGACATAGCATCCTTTAAAACCTCCATGGAACAAACTACCTGCATCAGTTTGACGTATAGAGTTACGGCCCTTGCCATTCTGAGTTCAAATCCCGCAGAGGTTAACTTTGCCTTTCATCCTTACGGGGTCGATAAAATAAAGTACCAGTAATGTACTGGTAATTGCTGGCCTTGTGCCAAACGTAGAAACAATTATAACACATACACAGCACCACCACCACCACCACCACCACCCACCATCACCACCACCACCACCAACACCAGCATCATCAATTTACCTACACGTGTTATTTTGCATGCTTGCATTCAGTTAGATGTGTCAGCCCCCCCCCCCCCCCTTCCCTCACGCCCACATCACTGCCATTAACCCCAGCGCCACACCCACTACTACTACCATTACCACTTCTACCACCACCACCATCACCACTACCACCCCCACCACTCCACTACCACCACCACCATCACCACTACCACCCCCACCACTCCACTGCCACTAGCACCAACACCACCACCACCACTGCCGACAGTAAAAAGACCACCACTCTCACCACCACCACTACTACGACTACCACCATCACTACTACCACCGCCACTTCCACCACCACCACCACCACCTCCACAACTACCACCACCACCTCCACAACTACCACTACCACCACCACCAGCACCATTACCACCACCACTTCCACAACTACCACCACCACCACTACTTCCACCACCACCACCACCACCACCAGCACCACTACTTCCACAACCACCAGCACCACCACTTCTTCCACAACCACCACTACCAGCACCACCACTTCCACCACAACCACCAGCACCACCACCACCACCACCCCAACTAACAGTAATGAGGCCACCCACTACCCCACACCTAACCACCCGTTCATATCTACATTTCACGAAAACTTACAAGAGAAGGGAGCAGCGAAATCTACAGAGAAACACTTAATTATATATAAACATAGATATATATTATCGCTAAAGACATAGACACTCCACTATAGGTTATTATATACTATCAACTATAGGGGTCATAGATACTTTAAACTATAGGGACATAGATACTATAAAGTACAGGGACTATAGATTATAAGGAGCTAGATATTATATATTATAAGGGGATTTTCGAGAGGTAGGATAAATCGAGAGAAAGTTAGTTATATTACTGCCAAAGTTTTATAGACTGTTCACTAGGACTTTAGGGGTCTATAGGGGACTATATACTATAGGGAACTATATACTATAGGCTATAGGGAGCTAGATACTATATATTATAAGGGAACTTTCGAAAAATAGGATAACTCGAGAGACAGTTATATTACTACTAAAGTCTCATAGATTGTTCACAGTAGGGGTCTATAGGGAGCTATATACTATAGGCTATAGGGAACTAGATACTATAGGGAGTTAGATATATATTATAAGGGAACTTTCGAGAGACAGTGAGAGATATATATTACTACTTAAAACATAGATTGTTCACTACAGCGGATTATAGGGGACTAGACACTATAGCCTATAGGGAGCTAAATACTATAGGCTATAGGTGGCTAGATTAGTATATATTGTAAGGGGTTCTACTGAGAGAGAGAAAGACAGCGGAAATTAAACTATGACACTTGTAAGAGAAGAAGAACCGAAAGGAAGAACGAAGCAGGGAGAAAGTTATGGCAAGATGTTGGCGACACGCACAAACATTACCGCCGCAACCACCCCCACCGGAACGACAACCATCACAACACCGTCGCCCTCACAAAAACAACAACACTGCTGCTGCTACAACAACAACAACAGCAACAACAACAGCAGCATTAACACTACCACAACAACAACAACAACCACCGCAGCAACAACAGCAGCAGCAACAACAACAACAACAACAACAGCAGCAGCAGCGCTGCTGTTTCTTTCTAGCCACCCCCGTCTCCCGTCAGAGCAGTCCAGATTTCGAACCAGGGTCGGGCGTGTGGTGACGTTGACGATAATGATGATGATGATGATGATGATGTTGCTGACGATGATGATGATGTTGATGATGATGGCATTTGCTGCAGCCTCTTCTCTTCGTGCAACCACCACCACCACCACCACCAACAACAACAACAACACCACCAACACCAACAACAACAACAACAACAACACCAACAACGCCAAGAGCACCACCACCACCACCACCACCGCCACCGCCGCCGCCGCCATTCCACCACCATTCGCAACAACCACCACCACCGCCGCCGCCGCCATCTTGACGACGGCCGTAATCGCCGCCGCCGCCGCCGCCACGGCCAAAACCCGCTCCACCACCACCACCACCACCATCGCCACCTCCTCCTCCTCTACCAGGCCGACGTGGCCAGTGGCAGCAGCGGTGGTGGTGGTGTCGCTGCTAGCGAGCGCCCAGATCGCCAGTGGCGGCGGTGGTGTCGGTGGCGACACAGCGACAGAGGCGGCGGGGACTTTGAAAAACTTTTACTCGTTCACAGCAAAGGATATAAATGGCGACACCGTACATCTGTCAAAATACAGGGGAATGGTGAGTTGATTTATTTATGTCTGTCTCTCTCTCTCTCTGTCTGTCTCTCTCTCTCCCTCTCTGTCTGTCTGTCTCTCTCTCTCTCTCCCTCTCTCTGTCTGTCTGTCTGTCTGTCTCTGTCTGTCTCTCTATATGTATGTCTGTCTGTATGTCTAGCTATCTATCTCTGATTCATTTTATCAAATACCACTTTGGAAGAAGAGTCGGGATGGAGAGAGAGGTGCTCCACTCCAGCAAGTTTTATGAAAGGTTGGGTGAAAGTGGCGAGAATGGCCCCAGTGAATGGGCCTTCTCTCTACCTCAGCCTGTAGGCGGAACAGAAAGAAGGGAGCACCCTCTCTTTGTGCTCCCGTGGAGAAGGGTCGCACACTTTCTTTCGGGGGTGTGTGTGACCCCAAAACGATCCCTCTCTATTGAGGACCTTCTTGTTATTATTTTGTTTGTTATATTTTTCTTACTCGATTTTCATGTAAACTCCCCCCACCCATGTGCATGTCCCTTTCTTTTGTGCCCTAGTGGCAAATAAACAGAAATCTGTATGTCTAGCTATCTATCTCTGATTCATTTTTTCAAATACCACTTTGGAAGAAGAGTCAGGATGGAGAGAGAGGTGCTGTACCCCAGCAAGTTTTATGAAAGGTGGGTGAAAGTGGCGAGAATGGCCCCAGTGAATGGGCCTTCTCTCTATATCAGCCTGTAGGTTGAGGAAAAAGAGGAAGAGAGGAAAGGGGGTACAAACTCTTCGTACTCCTGAAGATGAGGGTTGCACATTTTTTCGGGGGTATGTGTTACCCATATGTAATGTCTCCCCCTATTGGGGAAAATCGATTGTTTTTTAAATTACATTTGTGATAGTATTTTACAGTATTACAGTAAAGACTTTAATATCTAATGTGATGTAGTCATAGTGTTGTTTTGTACTAAATGTTTATAGTATCTTTACTGGTGGACAGATTGTTGTGAATATTTACAGTATTACAGTAAAGACTTTAATATTTAATGTGATGTAGTCATAGTGTTGTTTTGTACTAAATGTTTATAGTATCTTTACTGGTGGACAGATTGTTGTGAACATTTACAGTATTACAGTAAAGACTTTAATATTTAATGTGATGTAGTCATAGTGTTGTTTTGTACTAAATGTTTATAGTATCTTTACTGGTGGACAGATTGTTGTGAAAATTTACAGTATTACAGTAAAGACTTTAATATTTAATGTGATGTAGTCATAGTGTTGTTTTGTACTAAATGTTTATAGTATCTTTACTGGTGGACAGATTGTTGTGAACATTTACAGTATTACAGTAAAGACTTTAATATCTAATGTGATGTAGTCATAGTGTTGTTTTGTACTAAATGTTTATAGTATCTTTACTGGTGGACAGATTGTTGTGAATATTTACAGTATTACAGTAAAGACTTTAATATTTAATGTGATGTAGTCATAGTGTTGTTTTGTACTAAATGTTTATAGTATCTTTACTGGTGGACAGATTGTTGTGAACATTTACAGTATTACAGTAAAGACTTTAATATTTAATGTGATGTAGTCATAGTGTTGTTTTGTACTAAATGTTTATAGTATCTTTACTGGTGGACAGATTGTTGTGAACATTTACAGTATTACAGTAAAGACTTTAATATTTAATGTGATGTAGTCATAGTGTTGTTTTGTACTAAATGTTTATAGTATCTTTACTGGTGGACAGATTGTTGTGAATATTTACAGTATTACAGTAAAGACTTTAATATTTAATATGATGTAGTCATAGTGTTGTTTTGTACTAAATGTTTATAGTATTTTTACTGGTGGACAGATTGTTGTGAATATTTACAGTATTACAGTAAAGACTTTAATATTTAATGTGATGCAATCATTCCACCAAAGGGACAATGAATTCCATGGTGGCACTTCCATGGTCCAATCAAGAGGTCAAGGTCACAGGAAGGAAGGAAGAAAAGAAGGTTATGTTTCAAAATACTTCTGGAACTTCCTGAATTATAAATTATTTGAACACTGGGCAATATGAGACTGCTATTCAAGGTGGTTGGAGTCTAATACATACATACATACATACATACATACATACATACATACATACATACATACATACATACATACATATATATATATATATATATATGTGTGTGTGTGTGTGTGTGGAGGCACTTCGCTTAGTGGTTAGAGCATTGGCCTTGCAATCGAAAGGTTGTGAGTTCAATTCTCAGACCGGGTGATGTGTTGTTTCCTTGAGCAAGACACTTTATTTCACATTGCTCCAGTTTACTCAGCTGTAGAAATGAGATGATAGGGACTGGGGTCCCTATCATTCCACTGCAAAGTGGTCGTGGAGGTGCCACGGCAAAAAAGCACCCAGCACTCACTGTAAATGAGGTTGGTGTTAGGAAGGGCATCCAGCTGTAGAGATCAAGCCAGAATCAGAACATGCCTCCTGTTATTTTGTAATATATATATATATATATATATATATACACACACACACACATCTATATGTTTATACATATATATACATATATATATATATATATACACACACACACACACATATATATATATACACATATATATATATACACATATATATATATACACACACACATATATATATATACACCCACATATCATCATCATCATCATCATCATCATCATCGTTTAACATCCATCTTCCACGCTAGCATGGGTTTGATATGTATATATATATATATATATATATATATATATATATATATATATATATATGTATGTGTGTATATATCTACATATATGTATATGTATATATATATATATACACATACACACACACACATACACACATACATATATATATATATATATATATATATATATATACACATATATATATGATGATGGTGCATGTTTATTTATAAAACTCCAGGTCATTCAATTGGAATTCCTGAGAATCATATTTCTTATTGTTCACTCAATTAAATATTATATACACCCATATATACAATTTATGTACACTTGGGTATTAACATATATATATATATATACGTATGCATGAACATATATATATATATATATATATATATATATATATATGCATGAACATATATATATATATATATATATGTCCATGCATATATATATATATGTATACATATATATATCATTTCATTTTTTTCATTTCATTTTACGTCCGCTTCGTGGCATAGAGTTACGGCCTTTTACGTTCCGAGTTCAAATCTCACCGAGGTTAGCTTTGCCTTTCATCCTTACGGGGGGGGGGGGGTCGATAAAAATAAAGTACCAGTAATGTACTGGGGTAATTGCTGGCCTTGTGCCCCCAAAAGTAGAAACAGTTATTACAGGGTCGATAAAATAAAGTACCACTAATACACTGGGGTAATTGCTGGCCTTGTGCCTAACGTAGAAACAATTATTACGGGGTTGATAAAATAAAGTACCAGTAATACACTGAGGTAATTGCTGGCCTTGTGCCTAAAGTAGAAACAATTATTACGGGGTCGATAAAATAAAGTACCAGTAATACACTGGGGTAATTGCTGGCCTTGTGCCTAAAGTAGAAACAATTATTACGGGGTCGATAAAATAAAGTACCAGTAATACACTGGGGTAATTGCTGGCCTTGTGCCTAAAGTAGAAACAATTATTACGGGGTCGATAAAATAAAGTACCAGTAATACACTGAGGTAATTGCTGGCCTTGTGCCAAAAGTAGAAACAATTATTACAGGGTAGATAAAATAAAGTACCAGTAATACACTGGAGTAATTGCTGGCCTTGTGCCCCTAAAAGTAGAAACAGTTATTATGGGGTCGATAAAATAAAGTACCAGTAATACACTGGGGTAATTGCTGGCCTTGTGCCTAAAGTAGAAAGTTATTACGGGGTCGATAAAATAAAGTACCAGTAATACACTGGTGTAATTGCTGGCCTTGTGCCAAAAGTAGAAACAGTTATTACGGGGTCGATAAAATAAAGTACCAGTAATACACTGGGGTAATTGCTGGCCTTGTGCCCCCAAAAGTAGAAACAATTATTACGGGGTCGATAAAATAAAGTACCAGTAATACACTGGGGGTAATTGCTGGCCTTGTGCCCCCAAAAGTAGAAACAATTATTACGGGGTCGATAAAATAAAGTACCAGTAATTCACTGGGGGTAATTGCTGGCCTTGTGCCTAACATAGAAGCAGTTCTTACTAATACTTCCTCAACTAGAACCCCTATTCACCTCAAGTCCTTCACCATTGTCTCTCTCTCTCTCTCTCTCTACCAACTGCAGGTCACCCTGGTGGTCAACGTGGCCAGTGAGTGTGGTTTCACCCACAGGAACTATGAGGCCCTCGTTCAGCTTCAGTCGACCTTTATTGAAAAGAAGTTCTCAGTCCTGGCTTTCCCTTGTAACCAGTTTGGGGATCAGGAGCCTGGGGTAAGTTGAATCATCTCTCTCTCTCTCTCTCTCTCCATATTACTCTCTTTTACTCTTTTACCTGTTCCAGCCATTCGGCTGAGGCCATGCTGGGGCATATACATACATATATGGAGGCACATGGCTTAGTGGTTAGAGCATTGGCCTTGCAATCGAAAGGTTGTGAGTTCAATTCTCAGACCGGGTGATGTGTTGTTTCCTTGAGCAAGACACTTTATTTCACATTGCTCCAGTTTACTCAGCTGTAGAAATGAGATGATAGGGACTGGGGTCCCTATCATTCCACTCCAAAGTGGTCGTGGAGGTGCCACGGCAAAAAAGCACTCAGCACTCACTGTAAATGAGGTTGGTGTTAGGAAGGGCATCCAGCTGTAGAGATCAAGCCAGAATCAGTTCCCGTCCCACCCTTGCAAGCAGGGAAAAGTGGACGTAAAATGAAATGATGAATGATGAAATGATTTTTAGTCCAGAATTAGCCGTCGAAACAGCTTGAGCTCAGCCGTCGGGGTCCTACTCATTCCTATATATATATCATCATTTCATCATTACCCACTGTACTACCCTAAGTATTGAGTACTTTGGTGCATTATGGTCCACCCGGTTCCTTACCACATTTCCTTCATTATATATATATATATATATATATATATATATATATATATATATATATTTATATATATATATTCAAAAGTTTTATTAGCTTCCTACCTTAATGGTCGCTATATTTATGGTACATCAAATTTATTTATAAAACTGGTTATATATTGTATTTTATCTGACGAAGGCATGCCATATTTTTAATATGGTATCCCTGAAATATGTATAATGAAATAAATATGGTTTTATAAATATAGTTTCCATTTGTTGAATATCGTTTATATATATATATATTTATATATATACAATATATTAATAAATGAAAACTATATTTTATAAAACCATATTTATTTTATTATACATATTTCAACGGCAACCAAGGTAAATTATGGTGCGCTTTCATCAGATAAAATACAGATTTGGTTTATAAATAAATATTGAGATACCCGGAAAAAAAATATATATATAAAATGATTTTATTCATTCTGGCAACTGAAGACAGACATAACATCTGCCTTCAAGAAACCACTGGTAAATGAAATAATTATCTTATGTTGTTTATTACATAACTAATAAGCTCTATAGCCTACATAGAGCACTCTTTTTTCCTGTACCTTTCCGACGGAAATACTGCATTTATATATTTATATATATATATATATTACCATTTTCAGGATGACTGGGAAATTGAAAGTTTTGTTGAGAAACTCTATGGTTTAAACTTCCCCCTTTTTTCAAAGATTAATGTTATAGGATCTTATGCAGCTTCTAGCTGGAAATATCTTGCAAGTAAGTGGTCTTGCTTTAACCCTTTCATCTCTCCATTGGCAATGAAGTCTTTAGAATAACCCTTTAACCCTTTTGCATTTACATTACTCTATATATACTATTGTATTGTCACAGTAAAGGCTTTACCTCACATAATATCTCACATAGCATTTACATTACTCTATATATACTATTGTATTGTCACAGTAAAGGCTTTATCTCACATAATATCTCACATAGCATTTACATTACTCTATATATACTATTGTATTGTCACAGTAAAGGCTTTACCTCACATAATACCTCACATAACATTTACATTACTCTATATATACTATTGTATTGTCACAGTAAAGGCTTTACCTCACATATCTCACATAACATTTACATTACTCTATATATACTATTGTATTGTCACAGTAAAGGCTTTACCTCACATAATATCTCACATAACATTTACATTACTCTATATATACTATTGTATTGTCACAGTAAAGGCTTTACCTCACATAATATTTACATTACTCTATATATACTATTGTATTGTCACAGTAAAGGCTTTACCTCACATAATATCTCACATAACATTTACATTACTCTTCGATTTTCGATTTCCATGTGTCTAACACACGTGGACATGCCCACAAAGTAAGAAAACAGCACAGTTCCCATGACTTTCGGAAACATTTTTTCACTCTCAGAGTTGCTGAAGCATGGAACAAACTACCTGCATCAGTTGTTAGCTGTCGAAACACTGCATCCTTTAAGGCCTCCATGCTTCCCGAGATCCGCCAACACTACAGCTAACACATACAAACATGTACTTCCCTGACATTTGTGTATTATTCTATGTACTATATTGACGAGTTGTAGTGCACCTGAGCACTTTACACAATAATTTCATTATTATTATATATACTATTGTATTTTCACAGTAAAGGCTTTACCTCACATAATATCTCACATAACATTTACATTACTCTATATATACTATTGTATTGTCACAGTAAAGGCTTTACCTTACATAATATCCTGAGACATTCTAACCACATGTCTGTAGTATCAGAGCTGTGATCTCTCAATTCAGAGATTCTTTCCTGAGACATTCTAACCACATGTCTGTAGTATCAGAGCTGTGATCTCTCTATTCAGTGATTCTTTCCTGAGACATTCTAACCACATGTCTGTAGTATCAGAGCTGTGATCTCTCAATCCAGTGATTCTTTCCTGAGACATTCTAACCACATGTCTGTAGTATCAGAGCTGTGATCTCTCAATTCAGAGATGTAGTGGCTCTATCTGTTTGTCTGTATGTATGTTGGTGTGTCTATGATTTTGTCTATCTCACCTCGGTCCATTCTTTTTATCTTCGACAGAATCATCTGGCAAAGAACCAAACTGGAATTTCTGGAAGTATCTAGTAGGTCGTGATGGGCTTGTGACAAAGGTCTGGGGTCCTAAGACTTCGTTCAGTGAAATATACCGCGCTATACAGGATGTACTTGAAGGAAAGCTGCTAAAGAAAAATATTCATCGCACAGATCTATAACCTACACGGCATTCCTTTTATATTGACAAAAAATGGACCGGTCTATGTTTTTATAGGGGTGAGGGGGAATATTTGTTCAAACTGGTTGATAACAGAAATAAACGCCTACCTGACATCTCTTTATTGAAAAAAATAAAAAATGGACTGGTCTATATTTTTATAGGGGTGAGGGGAGCATATAATGGAAATAAAACCTATATGGTTCCATCCCCTCTCATATTAAGAGGAATGGACTGGCCATTGGTATGTATGTGTATACATACATACATACATATATATATATATATATATATATATATGTATGAAAACATATATATACATACATATATACACACATACATATATATATATATATATACATATATATATATTGGAAAATGTGTGAGATCCTTGGTACAGTTAGGTGTATTTGAAAAAAGGAAAAGAATGACTTCACTTGTAGTTCTAAACAATTTATACTTAAATTTATAATATTTGTTTCTACTTTAGGCACAAGGCCAGCAAATACCCAGTTCATTACTGGTACTTTATTTTATCGACCCCGTAAGGATGAAAGGCAAAGTCAACTTAAATTTATAATATTATGAGTTGGTAGATCTACTAAGTTCTTTGTTAACTTCAGTGGGAAGGTTTTTAAAGATTCCTGGTTAACTTTCCTGGAGAACTTTCTCACACATTCCCGTGTGTATCATGACTCATGCACTGTTCATTTTCCTGATGTTTGTACATTACCCTATGTACTATACATACACTTTTTGATGAGTTGTAGTGCACCTGAGCACTGTACACAATATTTCATTATTATTATTATTATTCAAACCGACGAATGTGAGAAAGTTCTCCAGGAAAATTAACCAGGAATCTTTAAAAATCTTCCCACTGAAGTTAACAAAGAACTTACTAGAAATATAAGGAAAACACAAAGGACAGATCCCCTCATCAGTTGTCTGCTGTGGGTCTTGGACGTTTCGACGCATCAAAGACAATACATCTATCCACAGGGCGTCAATAACTAGAAACTTATTGGGGAAAAGAAAAGACGAGGAGACGATGGCGAGAGAGAAAGAAAATAAATAAAAAGAAAAAATACAGAAAACATACCAATAAAGGGGAAGAAACTCATACATGGACATTTCTCATATATATATATATATATAATAATTGTTTCTACTTTTGGCACAAGGCCAGTACATTACTGGTACATTACTGGTACTTTATTTTATCGACCCTGTAATAAATGTTTCTACTTTTGGCACAAGGCCAGCAAAATTACTCAGTACATTACTGGTACTTTATTTTATCGACCCTGTAATAAATGTTTTTACTTTTGGCACAAGGCCAGCAATTACTGGTACTTTATTTTATCAACTCCGTAAGGATGAAAGGCAAAGTTAACCTCGGCGGGATTTGAGCTCAGATCATAAAGGGCCGTAACTCTATGCTGGAAAGCATGGCGTCCGACCCTCTACCGATACTGCCAATCCACATTTAATAATAGAAAGGAATATATTTAATACCTTCACTCCATTTTTTTTTATTCAATATTTTTTCCACCATTTTCATTCTTCCATATATATATATATATATATATATATATATATATATATATGTAGAAGTTCTATTTAGATTGTTGGGTTACAACAAGCAAATATTTTTATAACTGATATAAAGCACTCAACAAATTATTGGAGTAAAAATACGATATATTAACAAATGGAAACTATATTTATAAAACCATATTTATTTCATTATACATATTTCAAGGATACCAAGTTAAATTATGGTGTGCTTTCATCAGATAAAATATAATATAGATCAGTTTTATAAATAAATATTGATATCCCCTTAAAGAATGCGACCATTTCTGTTGGGAGCTTCCAACAGAAATGGTCGCATTCTTTAAGGTTATGTCAATATCTATCTATCTAAGGCGGGTAAAATTCCCGAGATCCATGGACGAGTTCTCTCCAGCGGTCTCTGACCCTCATTATCACTGCCATGTCCTGCGTCTCCAACAGACCAGTGTCTGTCCTCAGGGCATCAACATATGTTAACCTTGGTCTTCCTTTTCTAGTGTGTCCATGTAGGGGCTCCCACAGGAGCACTGAGTGCAATGTCAATATTTATTTATAAAACTGCTCTATATTATATTTTATCTGAAGAAAGCACACCATAATTTAACTTGGTGCCCTTCAAATATGTATAATGAAATAAATATGGTTTTATAAATATAGTTTCCATTTGTTAATATATCATATATATATACATATCATATATATATATATATATATATATATATATATATATAACGTATTTTCCGGAGTGGAAGACGCTACTTTTTTCCTAAGTCTCAAAAATCTAGCATGTGTTCTGGAGCCGAAGGTTGTTTATTATTTCTTTCCAAAGTTTTGGTTGTCAAAATTAGGGTGCGTCCACGAGGACGAAGTATCTTCGGCGCCGGGAAATACGGTAAAGAGAGAGAGAGAGAGAGAGCGAGTGAGAGAGAGAGAGACCTAACTCATGCAAGCATGGAAAAAATGGACACTAAACAGTGAGGATGATATATATGATTATATATAACCATGTATGCGTGTGTGTGTTTTTCTCTCCACCCCTGGCCATATATATATATATATAGGCATGTGGCTGAATGGTTAGAGAATTGGATTCGCAATCGTGAGGTTGTGAGTTCGATTCCTGGACCAGGCGATGAGTTATGTCCTTGAGCAAGACACTTTATTTCACGTTGCTCCTTCTACCTGGAGTTGCGACCGATAGATAGTATTAGCAATTGGAAAGACCAACGGAAACATTGTTCCCTCGGTCCGATGACAAAAGTCGATCGTTCCTTTAAAAAAAATATATATATATATATGGGTGTGTGTTATTTTATTCTCTTTCTCCTTTTGTCAGTCCATCTGTCTATTTGTGTGCCCATCTCTCTCTCTCCATCTGTCTGTTTGCTTCTCTCTCTCTCTCTCTCTTTACTTCCATCTCAATCAGTGTTCGACTGCAGTGCAGCGAAATACCGACTTTTATCGAAGGTTCTATCATACCCTGGCAGAAGATAAAAAAAAAATTTAAAAAAAATAAAAAAAAGAGGTGACAAAAAGAGAGAAAAATTTTTCTTTGACAGCATTTAGCTGTTTTAATGGCTAGCGATGAGTTTTCTAATTTTTCTACGAATTCAAATACACTCTCGTTCGCCTTAATCAGAGACAACAATGTTTATTCATTTAATTAAAAATAATTCTAAATATTTTTAAAAGTTAGAAAAATGTCTTAATTGTAAACAGAAATTTAAAAAAAATATTAAAACTTTTATAATTTTCTAAAAATTAAAAATTAAACTTCTAAATGAAATGAAAAACAAGATGGTTGTTTTGGCGTCACAATAAAAAACACCCAATCTTCACTGTAAATGAGGTTGGTGTTAGGAAGGGCATCCAGCTGTAGAAATCAAGCCAGAATCAGTTCCCGTCCCACCCTTGCAAGCAGGGAAAAGGGGACGTAAAATGATGATGACGATGATGATGATAACCTGTTAGTTCTTTCATTGTTTTGGTATTATATGAGGTGGTGAGAAGAGACCTCAGATCGCTGAAGCTCACGGTGGAGATGACGAGGGACCGTGACGAGTGGAGAGATGCTGTGCTGAATAAGACCCGTCCCACCCTTGCAAGCAGGGAAAAGCGGACGTAAAATGATGATGATGATATATATATATATATATATATATATATATGTGTGTGTGTGTGTGTGTATTGATGTGAGAAGACAATATTACTTACCAAATGGAAAATACTGGACAACCATGTTGATTGTGGTGTTAATCTTTAAGACTTTAACAGCCTGGAAATAGAGGGGTAGATGGGATATGTATATATATATATATATATATATATAACGAAGGAAATGTGGTAAGGAACCAGGTGGACCATAACGCACCAAAGTACTCAATACTTAGGGTAGTAGAGTGGGTAATAGGAACGAATAGGACCCCGACGACTGAGCTCAAGCCGTTTCGACGGCTAATTCTGGACTAAATTGATTTTAGTCCAGAATTAGCCATCGAAACGGCTTGAGCTCAGCCGTCGGGGTCCTACTCATTCCTATATATATATATATATATATATATATATATATATATATAAATGAAAATAGAGAAATTAATGTAAGCAAAAAGCTGACAATAATTCAGACATATAAGTGACTATAACATCAAGATGAAACATTTTTAACAAAAGATATGGGATAAATAATTCAAACTTAATTCAAAACAAGTCAAGAAAGATTTTATCCTCAGACTTTGTGTAAGCTGGGAAAAAAAAAAAACCTATACAATCTTAACTCAAAGTAAAATCAATATATATAATAATAATAATAATGAAATTATTGTGTAAAGTGCTCAGGTGCACTACAACTCGTCAAAGGTGTATGTATAGTACATAAAATAATACACAAATGTCAGGGAAGTACATGTGTGTATGTGTTAGCTGTAGTGTTATATATATATATATATATATGATAGGGATAAACACTGATACAAGTAAACATGTGTTCGTATTGCAAATAACCAAGTTAGCTAGATTGAAAAATACTAATTAAAATAATACGGTTTGCCTGTCTCGCTTTAAAATAATTGTTTCTACTTTTGGCACAAGGCCAGCAATTATCCCAGTGCATTACTGGTACTTTATTTTATCGACCTCGTAAGGATGAAAGGCAAAGTTAACCTAGGCGGGATTTGAACTCAGAATGGCAAGGGCCGTAACTCTATGCATCAAAGCATGGCGTCCAATCCTCTACCGATACTGCCAAAAATAATAAATCAATAAAAACAAACAATAGCCGTAATTATCTCCCTTGGCATACTAATCTCTTCCCACCGTGTTTTATACTTAACCACGTATATTTAATATGTACTGTGATGTAAAATTATTATTTTACCCGAATAGGGTATATAATTAAAACTTTGCCTTAATATCTGCCCCCAGACGAGCCCCTTTGGCTGAAACATGTGTATGAGCTTTATAAAGATAGGATTTAACAGCTTGTAACTCTTTCATTAATTATTTTGCCTATATACGCCAAAACTACACCTGATGTACCCCTTCCATGCACATGCACACATGTGTATCATGACTCGTGCACTGTTCATTTTACTGATGTTTCTGCATTGCCCTATGTACTGTACATGCACTTTTTTGATGAGTTGTGGTGCACCTGGGCACTGTACACAATATTTAATTATTGTTATTGTTATTATATCATGACTCATACACTGTTTATTTTCCTGACATTTGTACATTATTCTATGTACTATACATGAACCTTTGATGAGTTGTAGTGCACCTGAGCACTGTACACAATAATTTCATTATTATTATTATTATTATTATATATATATATATAACATCATCATCATTTCATTTTACGTCCGCTTTTCCCTGCTTGCAAGGGTGGGACGGGAACTGATTCTGGCTTGATTTCTGGCTCAGTGGTTAGAGCATTGGCCTTGCAATCGAAAGGTTGTGAGTTCAATTCTCAGACCAGGTGATGTGTTGTTTCCTTGAGCAAGACACTTTATTTCACATTGCTCCAGTTTACTCAGCTGTAGAAATGAGATGATAGGGACTGGGGTCCCTATCATTCCACTGCAAAGTTGTCGTGGAGGTGCCACGGCAAAAAAGCACCCAGCTGTAGAAATTAAGCCAGAATCAGTTCCCGTCCCACCCTTGCAAGCAGGGAAAAAGCGGACGTAAAATGAAATGATGATGAATGATGATATATAAATGTACTGAGATAGAAACTAGGCATAAGAGGAATCTGATACAGCCTGCAGGAGAAGAGATTACATTCATATGGACATGTGATGCGTATGAACGATGACAGCTGCATAAAAAGGTGCAGAGCGCTCAAAGTCGATGCAAGCCTTGGTCATCTGATCTGACTTGTCTCACAATGGGACAACTCGTCTAACCCATGCCAGTGGTGGAAGGGAGGGGAGTACCTGGCTATCGAGTGGTGATGGTGAGGGGGACGGGACTCTTACCTCGTTATGTTCAATGCTCTCAAAATTTATTCCATTGACGGACAAAATCTGATAAAAAGATAAAAAGGAGACATGAGATGACAGGGTAATTAGATGACATGGTAATTAGATGACATGGTAATTAGATGACAGGGTAATTAGATGAGAGGGTAATTAGATGACAGGGTAATTAGATGAGAGGGTAATTAGATGACAGGGTAATTAGATGAGAGGGTAATTAGATGACAGGGTAATTAGATGATAGGATAATTAGGTAATTAGATGACAGGGTAATTAGATGACAGGGTAATTAGATGAGAGGGTAATTAGATGACAGGGTAATTAGATGATAGGATAATTAGATGACAGGGTAATTAGATGAGAGGATAATTAGATGACAGGGTAATTAGATGATAGGATAATTAGGTAATTAGATGACAGGGTAATTAGATGACAGGGTAATTAGATGACAGGGTAATTAGATGAGAGGGTAATTAGATGAGAGGGTAATTAGATGATAGAATAATTAGATGACAGGGTAATTAGATGACAGGGTAATTAGATGATAGGATAATTAGATGACAGGGTAATTAGATGATAGGGCAATTAGATGACCAATTAAAATACACCCAGTACACTCTGTAAAGTGGCAGTGTTGGTGTCATGATAAAATACACCCAGTACACTAGGAAAGAGGAGAAAGGGGGGAGAGAGAGAGAGAGAGAGAGAGAGATAGCAAAGGTGAAATTACCTGATCTCCCTTTGTCAAGCCGTTTTTGTCAGGTTCACTGTCGGCCATCACCTGATTGGACAGAGAAGGGGTATAATAATAATAATAATAATAATAATAACAACAATCTACTTTTGGCACAAGGCCAGCAATTACACCAGTGTATTACTGGTACTTTATTTTATCGACCCCCCCCCCCCCACCGTAAGGATGAAAGGCAAAGTTAACCTCGGCGGGATTTGAACTCAGATCATAAAGGGCCGTAACTCTATGCCACAAAGCACGGTGTCTGATGCTCTACCGATTCTGACAAACCACCCTCCCTAATAATAATAATTGTTTCTACTTTTGGCACAAGGCCAGCAATTACCCCCAGTGCATTACTTTACATCGAAAGGGGTGGTGTAGATGGGGTGGGGGTAATGGGACGGGTGTGTATTTTTGTTAAGAGGTGCCTACTGACTGTAGGTTTCGCTTTGTACTTAGGCAAGGCGGGTCTTCTGTACATATATGTATATGTATATATATATCCTGGGGAGACCCAAGATGACCTGGGATGAGGTGATAAAAGCTGACCTTACCCAATTACACCCAGCCCATACTGTAAAGTGGACGTGTAGGTGCCACGAAAAAGCACCCAGTCCACACTGTAAAGTGGACGTGTAGGTGCCATGAAAAAGCACCCAGCCCACACTGTAAAGTGGACGTGTAGGTGCCACGAAAAAGCACCCAGCCCACACTGTAAAGTGGACGTGTAGGTGCCACGAAAAAGCACCCAGCCCACACTGTAAAGTGGACGTGTAGGTGCCATGAAAAAGCACCCAGCCCACACTGTAAAGTGGACGTGTAGGTGCCACGAAAAAGCACCCAGCCCACACTGTAAAGTGGACGTGTAGGTGCCACGAAAAAACACCCAGCCCATACTGTAAAGTGGACGTGTAGGTGCCACGAAAAAGCACCCAGCCCACACTGTAAAGTGGACGTGTAGGTGCCACGAAAAAGCACCCAGCCCACACTGTAAAGTGGACGTGTAGGTGCCACGAAAAAGCACCCAGCCCACACTGTAAAGTGGACGTGTAGGTGCCACGAAAAAGCACCCAGCCCACACTGTAAAGTGGACGTGTAGGTGCCACGAAAAAGCACCCAGCCCACACTGTAAAGTGGACGTGTAGGTGCCACGAAAAAACACCCAGCCCACACTGTAAAGTGGACGTGTAGGCGCCACGAAAAAGCACCCAGCACTCACTGTAAATGAGGTTGGTGTTAGGAAGGGCATCCAGCTGTAGAAATCAAGCCAGATCAGTTCCTGTATGAGCAAGGCATGGTCAGCCGACCAGACACTGCCCACAACAGGACAACCCGTCTAACCCATGCTAGCGTGGAAGAACGGACGTAAAACGGTGATGATGATGATGATGATGACGATGATATATATAGTTACCTTAGATACAAAAATACCATAATGGTGTTCTTTGCCACCCCTAATGTTGAACCCCAGCTGAAAAAACAACGTGAAGAAAACTTTATAACAACAATAATATATTTGGGGAGGGTCATATTGTTATAATATTGCCAGAAAATATATAATTATTTCTACTTTTGGGGGCACGAGGCCAGCGATTACCCCCAGTGTATTACTGGTACTTTATTTTATCGACCCCGTAAGGATGAAAAGCAAAGTTAACCTCGGCGGGATTTGAACTCAGAATGTAAAGGGACGTAACTCTATGCTGCAAAGCATGGGGTCCGACCTTCCACCGATACTGCCAATCCACTATGTCTAAATATAGTGGTTTCTACTTTTGGGGGCACAAGGCCAGCAATTACCCCAGTGTATTACTGGTACTTTATTTTATCGACCCCGTAATAAATGTTTCTACTTTTGACACAAGGCCAGCAATTACTCCAGTGTATTACTGGTACTTTATTTTATCAACCCCGTAATAAATGTTTCTACTTTAGGCACAAGGCCAGCAATTACCCCAGTGTATTACTGGTACTTTATTTTATCGACCCCATAATAATTGTTTCTACTTTAGGCACAAGGCCAGTGATTACACCAGTGTATTACTGGTACTTTATTTTATCGACCCCGTAAGGATGAAAGGCAAAGTTAACCTCAACGGGATTTAAACTCAGATTATAAAGGGATGTAACTCTATGCTATAAAGCATGGCGTCCAACCTTCTACTGATACTGCCAATCCTAAAATTTATAATAATAATATATTTGGGGAGGGCCATGTCTTAATATTGCCAGAAAAATATAATAAAACACACTCACTGTTTGGTTTTTACTTCAATATATCTTTATATCTTTATAAATAATTTACTTGGCAATCAATGTTTATCATTGATTGACCAACAGTTAAAAATATAAATATAAATAAATTATTTCTCAAAGTTCTTTCGTCACACATTTCTGTAACATCTTCAGTGATTATCGCTGTGTTTCATCCCATTGTGCAACATTGTGGTAACTTTGTTGCCATGTAATCTTGCAAGCTGGTTTGGGTCTAACCAAGGTACTCAGCTCTACAATCTGGCAGTGCGGGTGCTGTTACAGTCATGTTAAAGGCTTTACCTCATAGAATATTGAATCTATGAGACTTTGATATTAGGACATGCCCACAAAGTAAGAAAACAGCACAGCTCCCATGACTTTCGGAAACATTTTTTTACGCTCAGAGTTGCTGAAGCATGGAACAAACTACCTGCATCAGTTGTTAGCTGTCGAGACACTGCATCCTTTAAAACCTCCATGGAACAAACTCCCTGCATCAGTTGTTAGCTGTCGAGACACTGCATCCTTTAAGGCCTCCATGGAACAAACTACCTGCATCAGTTGTTAGCTGTCGAGACACTGCATCCTTTAAGGCCTCCATGCTTCCCGAGATCCGCCAACACTACAGCTAACACATACAAACATGTACTTCCCTGGCATTTGTGTATTATTCTATGTACTATATTGACGAGTTGTAGTGCACCTGAGCACTTTACACAATAATTTCATTATTATTATTATTATCATTATTATTATTTATTTTGAGAACAATACCTACACATCAGTACGAGTGGCTGGTTATAGCCGGTTTGAACAGAAAGAGGTGCGAGAATTCTGGCCAGATATGGTCGGTTTAAATGCTAAAGGGTTAAAATCTATGGTTTTCTTTCATAGAACCAGAACTGGTTTGGGCAATGTTGGAATCGAAGGGATTAAGATTTGACATACCTGCTCAGATGTATTGCTTCGAGTTAAATGAATATTCCTAGGTAGAAATTGTTCTAACTTGTTATAATAATCTGGATGGTTGGCACGCTAAGAGAAGTACATGAAAAAAAAAAAAAAAAAAGAGTGAATATAGCTATATATATATATTAAAGAAGGCGTGTGGCTGAGTGGTTAGAGAATTGGATTCGCAATCATAAGGTTGTGAGTTTGATTCCTGGACCAGGCGATGCGTTATGTCCTTGGGCAAGACACTTTATTTCACGTTGCTCCTTCTACCTGGAGTTGCGACCGATAGATAGTATTAGCAATTGGAAAGACCAACGGAAACATTGTTCCCTCGGTCCGATTTGACGAAAGTCGATCGACTCCTATATATATATTAAAATAACAGGTTAAAGTTTAAGCAAAGAATCACTGCTTTCACCCTTAATGATTCTTTGCTTAAACTTTATTTAATCTCTTATTTTAATAAATATTTGGTCTACGGCTTTTATATATATTTATATATATATTTATCCTTATTGGACCCTCTTCGGATTTTAGTCTTCACATTTATTACTATTACTATATATATATATATATATATATATATATAACATAAAACATGTCTATAGAATCACTAGATAAAATATATACCGTTTCTTCTCCCAATTAGCATAATTAACCATTCTTATAGCTTGGTCTAATTGATTTTTTATATGGTTAATTATGCTAATTGGGAGAAGAAACGGTATATAGACATGTTTTATGATATACAGCTCTGATTATTTAATTTATTAATTCTTCATTGAGCCACAAAGTGACCTGTTGCAAAACATATATATATCTATGACTTTATATATATGTAAACCTTTATATATATATATAATATATATATATAGTTTTAATATAGATGAGATTCTACAGGACTAGAACTGTTTCATTCATTTCTAAAGAATGAAACAGTTCTAGTCCTGTAGAATCTCATCTATATTAAAACTTTTATACTCCGCTATGTATTGAGTACCTTACTTACTGTGGTTACCTCCAATTCAACCCGGAATAACTTACCTTATATATATATATAGAGTGGTTGTCTTGCTCGCATAGGACTGTCTGGCGGGTTTTGTAGAAAACCCGCCAGACAGTCCTATGCGAGCAAGACAACCACTCTTGCCTCAAGTGGGAAAACTCCCGTCCAAACCCATGCAAGCATGGAACATGGACGTTAAACGATGATGATGATGATGATGATGATATATATATATATATAAGTATATATAGGTAAGTATATACGTTCAACAATCTGGCAGGAAGGTATACGTTGCTGACGATAGCTAATAAGCTTGAAACTAGTACAGCGTTCCTTTGTCAGTGTTGAGCAAACGAGCAACGATGGTTGCTAGACACTGTACGGCTTAATTCGAGATGTTTGTTTACAAACACACCGAGCATTATAATAAATGTTAGGTGAATCCATACGTACATATATATATGTGTGCATGTATGTATATATATATACATACTACTGTACGTCTGTATACATATATGTATGTACGTATACATACTTATATTTAAGTAACAGCCGTACTAAGAGTGGGAAATGAAATTTCGTTTCATTTTTTCCGTTTATATATATATATATATATGTATATATATATATATATATACATATATATATGTGTGTGTATATATATATATATATATATAGTAGTGGAACACTGGAAGGTAATACCCGTAGTGGTAGAGCACTCAGTCCAAGGGACGAGTTAGGTAGAAGTTCACCATACCGAGAACAATTGTTTCACCTTAGCGGATCTTCAGCTCTATATAGGAACAAGTATGACCCCCGACGGCAGAGCTCAAACCGTTTCGACGGCTATTTCTGCACTTTAGTCCAGAAATATCCGTCGAAACGGCCTGAGCTCTGCCGTCGGGGTCATACTTTCTCCTATTACCCACTCTACTACGCTAAGTATTGAGTACTTTGGTGCGTTATGGTCCATCTGATTCCTTACCACATTTCCTTCGTTATATATATATACATACATACATACATATATATATATATATATATATATAGAGAGAGAGAGAGAGAGAGACATATATATATATATATATATATATATATATATATATATATATATATATATATATATATATACATGCATACATATATATATAAATATATATATATATATATATATATATATATATATATATACATATATGTATACATATATATATACATATATATAGGTACATACATATTATATATATATATATATATATATATATATATATAACGAAGGAAATGTGG
>OZ024766.1:3426849-3429349 GCA_964016885.1 Eledone cirrhosa
GTGCATCCAGTATCGTCCTCAAGTTGCTTGACGTATGTCTTCTTGGTACGACCAGCGTTTCTTGCTCCATGAGATGGACTCCATAACAACACATCACCTGCTATTTCATCCTTGCTGCGCCAACAGTGGCCAGCAAATCTGAGTCTCTGTCCACGTATTGACCTGCTGATAGGTGGTATATTGCCATAGAGATCCTTATTTGTTGGGTGTTCCCTCCAAGACACGTTTAAAGCAGCACGGAGCATACGGCCAAACTGAAAAAGAATTTCTTCAGAGCTGCTGTGGAATCTGTGCTTGTTTATGGCTCTGTTACTTGGACGCTAACGTCGAAACTGGAGAAAAAGCTAGACGGGGCATACACACGTATGCTCCGCGCTGCTTTAAACGTGTCTTGGAAGGAACACCCAACAAATAAACAATACTTCCCAATATACACTTTCTCTATTGTGAATCACACTGTTGCAGTGTTACCTATACATATTTACTGAGGTGGGGTGTGACATTAGCTATGACTTGATCACAGCTCGAAATACTCACAGCAAGCCTCATTTATGTACATTTATAATACATAAACAATACTTCCATATATACACTTTCTCCATTGTGAATCAGACTGTTGAAGTGTTACCTATACATATTTACTGAGGTGGGTGTGACATGAGCTATGACTTGATCACAGCTCGAAATACTCACAGCAAGCCTCATTTATGTACATTTATAATACATAAACAATACTTCCATATATATATACACTCCTCTATTGTGAATCACACTGTGCCAGTGTTACTGTTAACCAACGTATATACACCACACAATGTATTAACACAGTATTTCTATATTCATTTACATCATCATCATCATCAACGTTTAACGTCCGTGTTCCACGCTTGCATGGGTTTGGACGGGGTTTTCCCACTTGAGGCAAGAGTGATTTCTTGCTCGCATAGGACTGTCTGGCAGGTTTTCTACAGTTGGATGCCCTTCCTAACACCAACCACATTTACAGTGTGGGTCTGGGAGGTTTTTACCGTGTTGCCTACACGGCCACATTACAGCGTGGACTGTCTGGCGGGTTTTCTACAGCTGGATGCCCTTCCTAACACCAACCACATTTACAGTGTGGGTCTGGGAGGTTTTTACCGTGTTGCCTACACGGCCACATTACAGCGTGGACTGTCTGGCGGGTTTTCTACAGCTGGATGCCCTTCCTAACACCAACCACATTTACAGTGTGGGTCTGGGAGGTTTTTACCGTGTTGCCTACACGGCCACATTACAGCGTGGACTGTCTGGCGGGTTTTCTACAGCTGGATGCCCTTCCTAACACCAACCACATTTACAGTGTGGGTCTGGGAGGTTTTTACCGTGTTGCCTACACGGCCACATTACAGCGTGGACTGTGTGTTTTTTTGTCGTGACACCTACACGATCTCATTTGTTTCGGCCTGGATGTTGTGGCACCAACATAACTTTACATTGAAGGGGACGGTGTGGATGAGGTGGGGGTGGTGGGACGGGGGGGGGGGTGTATTTTGTTACATCATAACACTTTCCTGAAGAGGTGCAAAGTTCTGTTGATTAACTGACATATTTCCTTGTATCTTCTGTTGAATATAAAAACTGGAAAGAAATAGTTAAAACAGCTCAAAAAACAGTAGTTTATTATAATATACTGTACATAAAATTATTGTCGGCCAGCTACATCTTTCAGCCTGAGGCTTTCGAGACGTTTGGGGGAGTCGGGCCGCTGCTCTAAAATTCCCCTCTTCACTGGCGGCTCGCCTAATAGAGGTAACTGGCGAGTCTCGCGAGGGCGCTTGGCTGTTTCAGCGCATCAGCCTCGCCATCACCCGAGGCAACGCTGCGAGTGTGCTGGCTTGTCTCAAAAATCATTAGAGAGGTTGCCCAGTACTCCTCGTTGCTGTCTTTTGCTCTGGTGTTGGCTCCGTTGTTCACCCCCTTCCTTTACATTTCCTTTAATATTGCGACATTAAAGGAATATATCGATCTGAAAGAATCACGAGCTATTTATAATGCTATCTAAGCATTTGTAATGTTATCTAAGCATTTATAATGTTATTTATGTATATATTTAAAAATATTTGTTATGTTATTCTACTGTAAATTTAATTATATGCTCTGTATTTATTATAATATACTGTACATATGGCTATAGAAAACCCATCAGACAGTCCTATACGAGCAAGACAACCAATCTTGCCTCAAGTGGGAAAACTCCCATCCAAACCCATGCTAGCGTGGAAGATGGACGTTAAACGATGATGATGATATATATATATAAAATTAGAATTGATGCTCTGAAATAGCGATATATATATGAATGTATATACAGTGTATTTTGCAATACACTGTATGCTTAATTAAAAGCATTTCGAAGACCTTAAGCTATTGTTTTAGAGTAGAGACAGTCTCACTTACTTTAATTTTCAGCAAACAGGGGAGACATATATATATCATCCTTCATCATCATCATTTCATT
>OZ024766.1:3434349-3439349 GCA_964016885.1 Eledone cirrhosa
TACTATTGTATTTTCACAGTAAAGGCTTTACCTCACATAACATTTACATTACTTTAACGAAAAATCTGCAATGTGGCGGGACCATGAAAAATGTACCACGATATAGCGGCAGATTACTGTATATATACATATACTACTAAAACTCTGTGATTGTGTGCTTGTGTGTAATTTAATACAGCCAAAACAGCGCATAATGAAAAAATACTTTGAAAGGAAGTTGACCATGAAATGGAAATACAAATGGAATCAATCAAATTTCACGTAAATCAAGCATGAGTTCCTGAGATATGTTCTAAGGAAAATTCCATGAATAACTGGGACGGTGATAGTCAGGGTCACAAATGCTGGGGATACACTGTAAGTGTTGAATAATGAAAACAAAAGTTGAAGTTTAATACTTAATGAGTCCATTGTTTTACAATCAGTACAGAAGTTTGATTGATAATGATAAATCAATATAGTGACAAGTCAATAGTAGTTATGTAACTGTGGGTTATTAATTTCGATACTACAGACCCAGCCTCACCATCTTCTTCAGAAGCAGTATATCATAATATAATTGTTTCGACTTTTGGCACAAGGCCAGCAATTACCCCAGTGTATTACTGGTACTTTATTTTATCGACCCCGTAATAAATGTTTCTACTTTTGGCACAAGGCCAGCAATTACCCCAGTGTATTACTGGTACTTTATTTTATCGACCCCGTAATAATTGTTTCTACTTTTGGCACAAGGCCAGCAATTACTCCAGTGTATTACTGGTACTTTATTTTATCGACCCCGTAATAAATGTTTCTACTTTTGGCACAAGGCCAGCAATTACCCCAGTGTATTACTGGTACTTTATTTTATCGACCCCGTAATAAATGTTTCTACTTTTGGCACAAGGCCAGCAATTACCCCAGTGTATTACTGGTACTTTATTTTATCGACCCCGTAATAAATGTTTCTACTTTTGGCACAAGGCCAGCAATTACCCCAGTGTATTACTGGTACTTTATTTTATCGACCCCGTAATAAATGTTTCTACTTTTGGCACAAGGCCAGCAATTACCCCAGTGTATTACTGGTACTTTATTTTATCGACCCTGTAATAAATGTTTCTACTTTTGGCACAAGGCGAGCAATTACCCCAGTGTATTACTGGTACTTTATTTTATCGACCCCGTAATAAATGTTTCTACTTTTGGCACAAGGCGAGCAATTACCCCGGTGTATTACTGGTACTTTATTTTATCGACCCCGTAAGGATGAAAGGCAAAGTTAACCTTGGCAGGATTTGAACTCAAAATGCCAGTAATAATTGAATATCCCTTTTGCTTATATATACATATATATATATATATATATATATATATATATATATATATATATATATATATATATATATATATATAGGCATACGTCAAAACGGCAGGTCTCAAAAGTGAAACTAATTTTTGACAGTTACGTACACGTTATAAGAGTTATTTAAATTTATATATATAAAATAAAGGAGCAAATAAGAGCATGATATGACGTCAGTCATGTGTGTGTGCGTGTATATATGTGTGTGTGTGTGTAAACGAATGTAAAAGTACACACACATATACACTTATATATGCACACATACACACTATAATATATACACGTGTGTGTGTATATATGTGTGTGTGTGTAAAATTCTAGGAAACCTTATCTATGCCCTACATATATTCTTTTACATTCGTTTACACACACACACATATATACACACACACACACATGACTGACTTCATATCATGCTCTTATTTGCTCCTCCATTTTATATATATAAATTTAAATAACTCTTATAACGTGTACGTAACTGTCAAAAATTAGTTTCACTTTTGAGACCTGCCGTTTTGACATATGCCTATATATATATTAGAAAATTAGAAATAAGAGGGATCAGATGTTGTTTACTCGAGAGAAGGCTACGTTGGTACGGTCACGTGATGCGCATGAAAGACGACAGCTGTATAACAAAGTGCAGGGCAATAAAGATAGACGGTAGCCACGGAGTAGGCAGACCCAGAAAAACATGGGGCGAGCTGATAAATTCCGACCTCACACGCTTACACCTCTCCAAGACAATGTCACTGGACCGAGACCTTTGGCGGTACTCAGTAATAGAGAAGACCCGCCTTACCTAAATACAAAGTAAAAACCTACTACAGTCAGTAGGCATCTCTATCAAAACACTCCCCCCGTCCCACCACCTCCACCCCATCCACACCGCCCCTTTCAATGTACAGTTATGTTGGTCCCACAACATCCAGGCCGAAACAAATGAGATCGTGTAGGTGTCACGACAAAAAAACACACAGTCCACGCTGTAAATGTGGCCGTGTAGGCAACACGGTAAAAACCTCCCAGCCCCACACTGTAAATGTGGTTGGTGTTAGGAAGGGCATCCAGCTGTAGAAAACCCGCCAGACAGTCCACGCTGTAATGTGGCCGTGTAGGCAACACGGTAAAAACCTCCCAGCCCCACACTGTAAATGTGGTTGGTGTTAGGAAGGGCATCCAACTGTAGAAAACCCGCCAGACAGTCCTATGCGAGCAAGACAACCACTCTTGCCTCAAGTGGGAAAACCCCCATCCAAACCCATGCAAGCGTGGAACACGGACGCTAAACCTGATGATGATGATGATGATGATGATATATATCATAAATTATGTCCATAGAATCATTTGATAAAATATATACACCATTTCCTCTCCCAATTAGCATAATTAACCATATATATATATATATATATATATATATATATATATATAAAATCAAGGTCTAGCAAATAGAGAAAATGTTTTAAAATAAATTTTTTAAAATTCGCAGTACTTACTATATGTGCCTTTACCGCAGTTTCATTTTCATGCTCCAGAATAAACGGAAAATCCAAGCGGCTTTCCATTGAGAAGGGAGCAATCTTCAGAAGGCTCTTCTCCCTTGGAGAATATAAAATTCCCGAGTTCAAATATATATATATATATATAAACTATATACTATGTTCTATACTATATATATATATAAACTATATACTATGTACTATACTATATATATATATCTCAACTATATACTATGTTCTATACTATATATATATATAAACTATATACTATGTACTATACTATATATATATATATATATATAAACTATATACTATGTACTATACTATATATATATATATATATAAACTATATACTATGTACTATACTATATATATATATATATATATAAACTATATACTATGTACTATACTATATATATATGTATGTTGATGATGATGATGATGATGATCTCATTTCTTTTTCAGTTGCCCAAATTTTGCTGGAGCTGGACATTCCTCAGTTGCCTCCCTTGATGGACATTGGACCACCGGAAGGAGGAGAGGTAGGAGGTTACGAGATAATAGAAGGCGACCCCGAGAGTGAGCAGCAAAGTGCCGGCGGCGGCAGCAGGAGCCACCAGCACGAAGACAAATCGACACAGAACTCCAGGGGTGTCGTCCACCGCGGCAACAGGAACAACGCCATTGACGGCGAGCCGTCAAATGCTCTGCCGTCGATTCTGGTGTCAAAAGGATCAAGGACCTCGTCGTTTTCCTCGACGGCGTCCACTGCGGCGTCGACGAGAGGTGACGACGACACGAGACGACGGAGTAATGTACAGAGCATCCACGGCGCCGCAGCAGGCATGTCTCACGCCGACAGCGCCGGTGGCCGCGCGCCAGGGACCCTCACGGTCCAGAGCAAGTCTAAACTGGAGAAGGACTTGGAGAAGAGACAGGCCGACGCGGCCCGCTCCTCTTCTGTGCCATATTTTTCCACTTTCGTCAAATGGGTGGCGACTCTCATACTTGGCTGTCTCTTCCTAGGGTCTCTTGTCTTCAGCCGACTCTCCGCGATATCCCTCGCGCAGCAATTCAACTCCACATTGATCAACGCCACCGCCCCGGCGGCCGGCGTCGCCTCGGCGACTGGCGCCACCGACGACCACAACCACGTGGTCTTCGAGATGCTGCTGACGATGATGGTGCTGCCGCACTGCGTGACGCTCGTGCACTCCGTGTGGGGCGGGGGGCTCGGCAGCCACACCCCCTGGCCGGACAACGTCGGAGCCAGCATTGTAAGTACGGACACCCACCACCGCCCCCACCATCATCACCACCACCACCACCACCGCCACCATCACCACCATCATCACCACCACCATGATCACCACCACCACCACCACCATCACCACCACCACCACCACCATCATCACCACCACCACCACCACCATCACCCCCCCCCCCACACCATCACCACCACCATCACCACCACCATCACCACCACCATCACCACCACCACCACCACCACCATCACCACCACCATCACCATCACCACCACCATCATCACCACCACCACCACCACCACCACCACCACCACCATCACCGTCACCACCACCATCACCGCCACCACCACCATCACCATCACCACCACCACCATCACCACCACCAACACCACCACCATCATCACCACCACCACCACCACCACCATCACCACCACCACCACCGCCACCACCACCACCACCACCACCACCACCACCACCACCATCATCACCACCACCACCATCACCACCACCACCACCACCACCATCACCACCACCACCATCACCACCACCACCACCACCACCATCATCACCACCACCGCCATCACCACCACCACCACCATCACCATCACCACCACCACCATCACCACCACCAACACCACCACCATCACCACCACCACCACCACCACCACCATCATCATCACCACCACCACCATCATCACCACCACCACCATCACCACCACCACCACCACCACCATCATCACCACCACCACCATCACCACCACCACCACCACCACCATCACCACCACCACCACCACCACCATCACCACCACCACCACCACCATCACCACCACCAACACCACCACCACCATCATCATCACCACCACCACCATCATCACCACCACCACC
>OZ024766.1:3441849-3451849 GCA_964016885.1 Eledone cirrhosa
TACGGGGTCGATAAAATAAAGTACCTGTAATACTCTGGGGGGTTATTTGCTGGCCTTGTGCCCCCAAAAGTAGAAACAATTATTATATATTGTTTTGTTTTTGTTTCTTTTTCTTTTCCAGATTGTCTTAACAAGTTTGTTGGAATCGGTTGGGATGTGTTTGTTTGTATTCGGTTCCCTTAGCAACAGGGATGCGGTTGTCAACGTGTTATTTATGAAGATGATATTCCTCATTACTACAGCATACAATCTATACCGGTGCCTTAGCTTCGGATTCACCAGAATTCGAAAGTGGTCCATCATGTTTTTGGTAACGATTTTCTTTGAGGTTGCTGGAATTGGGTTGGTTATCTACTGTCACACTAAAGTTAGTAGCGCCATACTTCACCATATTACATGTGGTCTCTCTCTCTCTCTCTCTCTCTCTCTCCCATGTGGTCTTTCTCTCTCTCTCTCTCTCATGTGGTCTCTCTCTCTCTCTCTCTCTCTCCCATGTGGTCTTTCTCTCTCTCTCTCTCCCATGTGGTCTCTCTCTCTCTCTCCCATGTGGTCTTTCTCTCTCTCTCTCTCTCTTTCCCATGTGGTCTCCTCTCTCTCTCTCTTTCCCATGTGGTCTCTCTCTCTCTCTCTCATGTGGGCTCTCTCTCTCTCCCATGTGGTCTCTCTCTCTCTCTTTCCCATGTGGTCTCTATCTCTCTTTCCCATGTGGTCTCTCTCTCTCCCATGTGGTCTCTCTCTCCCGTGTGGTCTCTCTCTCTCTCTTTCCCATGTGGTCTCTCTCTCTCCCATGTGGTCTTTCTCTCTCTCTCCCATGTGGTCTCTCTCTCTCTCTCCCATGTGGCCTCTCTTTCTCTCTCTCTTTCCCATGTGGTCTCTCTCTCTCTCCCATGTGGTCTCTCTCTCTCTCTCTCTTTCCCATGTGGTCTCTCTCTCCCATGTGGTCTCTCTCTCTCTCTCTCTCTCCCATGTGGTCTCTCTCTCTATCCCATGTGGTCTCTCTCTCTCTCTCTCTCTCTCTCTCTCCCATGTGGTCTCTCTCTCCCATGTGGTCTCTCTCTCTCTCTCTCTCTCTCTCTCTCTCTCTCTCTCCCATGTGGTCTCTCTCTCTCTCTCTCTCTCCCATGTGGTCTCTCTCTCTCTCTCTCCCATGTGGTCTCTCTCTCTCTCTCTTTCCCATGTGGTCTCTCTCTCCCATGTGGTCTCTCTCTCTCTCTCTCTCTCTCCCATGTGGTCTCTCTCTCTCTCTCTCTCTCTCATGTGGTCTTTCTCAAGTGTTCGCTGCTTCTCTCTCTCCTAATATATCCCTTCCATATACTGTACTGATTGTGTTGTTATTTCTGTTTACCTTTTACATGTATATACTGATGTTAAGGTATTGTTCTCAAAATAAATTATATCAAAATCTCGTAGATTCGATATTATGTGAGATAAAGCCTTTACTGTGACAATACAATAGTATATATAGAGTAATGTAAATGTTATGTGAGATATTATGTGAGATAAAGCCTTTACTGTGACAATACAATAGTATATATAGAGTAAAGTAAATGTTATGTGAGGTATTATGTGAGGTAAAGCCTTTACTGTGACAATACAATAGTATATATAGAGTAATGTAAATGTTATGTGAGGTATTATGTGAGATAAAGTCTTTACTGTGAAAATACAATAGTATATATAGAGTAATGTAAATGTTATGTGAGATATTATGTGAGGTAAAGCCTTTACTGTGAAAATACAATAGTATATATAGAGTAATGTAAATGTTATGTGAGGTATTATGTGAGGTAAAGTCTTTACTGTGACAATACAATAGTATATATAGAGTAATGTAAATGTTATGTGAGATATTATGTGAGGTAAAGCCTTTACTGTGAAAATACAATAGTATATATAGAGTAATGTAAATGTTATGTGAGGTATTATGTGAGGTAAAGTCTTTACTGTGACAATACAATAGTATATATAGAGTAATGTAAATGTTATGTGAGATATTATGTGAGGTAAAGCCTTTACTGTGAAAATACAATAGTATATATAGAGTAATGTAAATGTTATGTGAGATATTATGTAAGGTAAAGCCTTTACTGTGAAAATACAATAGTATATATAGAGTAATGAAAATGCTAAAGGGTTAAAAGTGAACTTGATGTTTATATATTTTCTAAATATATTTCCACAGATATATTCTGACAATGTGAAGGGGCTGTTGTTTTCACTTCTGTCACAGTTGCTGCTCTCAATCTCTTGGTTACCGCCTCTACAAAAACGGCAAGTCACAGCGCGCAGCCTGCCACAGCGATACAACGATCGCGCTAAGAAAAACCACATTTACAAGAACTTGGACATAGAGACTGCCCGATGGAAAGCTGGTGTAATAGCTTCCCTATTCAAGATCATCTTCACTGTTGGCATGGCTTTCGCTTTTAATGGCAGACTCGTCCCCAAATTTTTCAAGAGAGGGGTGCTTCCTTGGAAGGATTATCCCATGGAGCTCTACTACTTTCTGATTAATATAGGGTCCAGTTTCCTTGGAGTATTTGTTGCTTATATCATCTGTAAGATCTCGCTGAATGTGTGTGCATTTGGTTTCCCTCTCTTCATATCTGGAATGCTGTCCATTATAATTATGATTATCCCAAGTTTTTGTCATTTCTTCCAAGAGAATTTGGACCTTGGGGCTTACTGCTCCAACGCAGACTACAAAAATGTCACCGCCATACTAATGGCGGTATCAGTCATCTGCCTCATTCTGGGTGAAATACTTGCCTCCTGGTACATCATTTGGCAGGCAGATACTCACCCTTTGCCCAAAGAATCTGCAGTAAGTATTTCTTTTAATTTTTTTAAAACTTAGGCACTTCTTAATCCTAGGTGCACCCCCCCCCCCCTACACCTTCCTCCCACTTCCGCACACTCCACCCTTTCTCTGTAAAGTTATGTTTGTACTACAAAGCACCCAGCCCACACTGTAAAGTGGTCATGTAGGTGCCATGACAAAAAGCACCCAGTCCACTCTGTAAAGTGGTCATGTAGGTGTCACAACAAAAAGCACCCAGTCAACTCTGTAAAGTGGTCATGTAGGTGTCACGACAAAAAGCACCCAGTCAACTCTGTAAAGTGGTCATGTAGGTGTCACGACAAAAAGCACCCAGTCAACTCTGTAAAGTGGTCATGTAGGTGTCATGACAAAAAGCACCCAGTCCACTCTGTAAAGTGGTCATGTAGGTGTCACAACAAAAAGCACCCAGCCCACACTGTAAAGTGGTCATGTAGGTGTCATGACAAAAAGCACCAGTCCACACTGTAAAGTGGTCATGTAGGTGTCACAACAAAAAGCACCCAGTCAACTCTGTAAAGTGGTCATGTAGGTGTCATGACAAAAAGCACCCAGTCCACACTGTAAAGTGGTCATGTAGGTGTCATGACAAAAAGCACCCAGTCGACACTGTAAAGTGGTCATGTAGGTGTCACAACAAAAAGCACCCAGTCCACACTGTAAAGTGGTCATGTAGGTGTCACAACAAAAAGCACCCAGTCAACTCTGTAAAGTGGTCATGTAGGTGTCATGACAAAAAGCACCCAGTCCACACTGTAAAGTGGTCATGTAGGTGTCATGACAAAAAGCACCCAGTCGACACTGTAAAGTGGTCATGTAGGTGTCACAACAAAAAGCACCCAGTCCACACTGTAAAGTGGTCATGTAGGTGTCACAACAAAAAGCACCCAGTCCACACTGTAAAGTGGTCATGTAGGTGTCATGACAAAAAGCACCCAGTCGACACTGTAAAGTGGTCATGTAGGTGTCACAACAAAAAGCACCCAGCCCACACTGTAAAGTGGTCATGTAGATGTCATGACAAAAAGCACCCAGTCCACACTGTAAAGTGGTCATGTAGGTGTCACAACAAAAAGCACCCAGTCCACTCTGTAAAGTGGTCATGTAGGTGTCATGACAAAAAGCACCCAGTCCACACTGTAAAGTGGTCATGTAGGTGTCACAACAAAAAGCACCCAGTCCACACTGTAAAGTGGTCATGTAGGTGTCACAACAAAAAGCACCCAGTCCACTCTGTAAAGTGGTCATGTAGGTGTCATGACAAAAAGCACCCAGTCCACTCTGTAAAGTGGTCATGTAGGTGTCACAACAAAAAGCACCCAGTCCACACTGTAAAGTGGTCATCTAGGTGTCACAACAAACGACACCCAGTCCACACTGTAAAGTGGTTGTGTAGGTGCCACGGTAAAAAAACACCCAGTACTCACTGTAAATGAGGATGATGATATATATATATATATATATATACATATTTCAGATATTCCAAATGCCTGGGTACAACAGCGTCATGTTGGAGGAATGGATCATTTTAAATCGGCATCAAGAGCTGGTTGACACCCCTATTGATTTCAAAGAGAGGGTGAAAAAAAGCAAGATCTACATTTGTACTACTATGTACCGAGAGGTAAGCAGCTATCTTTTTTGGCACTTGATAGGGCTTCAGCTCCCTTTAACATTTAATGTCCCATACACATGAAACCACATTAGCAAGACACTCTTGAAAAGTACAAAACAACAGTATGACTACATCACATTAAATATTAAAGTCTTTACTGTAATACTGTAAATTTTCACAACAATCTGTCCACCAGTAAAGATACTATAAACATTTAGTACAAAACAACACTATGACTACATCACATTAAATATTAAAGTCTTTACTGTAATACTGTAAATATTCACAACAATCTGTCCACCAGTAAAGATACTATAAACATTTAGTACAAAACAACACTATGTCTACATCACATTAAATATTAAAGTCTTTACTGTAATACTGTAAATATTCACAACAATCTGTCCACTAGTAAAGATACTATAAACATTTAGTACAAAACAACACTATGACTACATCACATTAAATATTAAAGTCTTTACTGTAATACTGTAAATTTTCACAACAATCTGTCCACCAGTAAAGATACTATAAACATTTCGTACAAAACAATACTATGACTACATCACATTAAATATTAAAGTCTTTACTGTAATACTGTAAATTTTCACAACAATCTGTCCACCAGTAAAGATACTATAAACATTTAGTACAAAACAACACTCTGACTACATCACATTAAATATTAAAGTCTTTACTGTAATACTGTAAATATTCACAACAATCTGTCCACTAGTAAAGATACTATAAACATTTAGTACAAAACAACACTATGACTACATCACATTAAATATTAAAGTCTTTACTGTAATACTGTAAATTTTCACAACAATCTGTCCACCAGTAAAGATACTATAAACATTTCGTACAAAACAATACTATGACTACATCACATTAAATATTAAAGTCTTTACTGTAATACTGTAAATTTTCACAACAATCTGTCCACCAGTAAAGATACTATAAACATTTAGTACAAAACAACACTATGACTACATCACATTAAATATTAAAGTCTTTACTGTAATACTGTAAATTTTTACAACAATCTGTCCACCAGTAAAGATACTATAAACATTTAGTACAAAACAACACTATGACTACATCACATTAAATATTAAAGTCTTTACTGAATTATTATATATACAGAATATATTTAGTGTGTATATAGTTTATATATAATGAATACATAGTGTACATATAGTGTATAAAAGGGTGTATATAAGATGTATATATATGTATTATGTGGGATGGCAGTATCGGTAGAGGGTCGGACGCCATGCTTTGCAGCATAGAGTTATGTCCCTTTACGTTCTGAGTTCAAATCCCACCGAGGTTAGCTTTGCTTTTCATTCTTATGGGGGTCAATAAAATATAGTACCAGTAATGCACTGGGGGGTAGATTTAATCGACTTCCGCTCCCCTCAAATTGTTGGCCTTGTGCCTAAATCAGAAACCATCACCATCAAAAACAAACTTTATCTTTCCTCCTTCTTAACTTGTGTTTTCTATTTCTTTGTTTTATTTACAACAACAACAACAACACCACCTCAACAACAACAACAACACCAATAACACCACCACCAACACCACCATCACCATCACCACCACCACAATCCCCAACACCAACGCCACCACCACAACCCCCAACACCACCACCACCACCACCAACACCACCATCACCATCACCACCACCACCACCACAACCCCACCAACAACACCACCACCAACACCATCATCACCACCACCAACACCACCAACACCACCACCAACACCACCATCACCATCACCACCACCACCACCACAACCCCACCAACAACACCACCACCAACACCATCATCACCACCACCAACACCACCAACACCACCACCAACACCACCACCACCACCAACACCACCATCACCATCACCACCACCACCACCACAACCCCACCAACAACACCACCACCATCACCACCACCACCACCACCACAACCCCACCAACAACACCACCACCAACACCATCATCACCACCACCAACACCACCAACACCACCACCAACACCACCACCACCACCAACACGACCATCACCATCACCACCACCACCACCACAACCCCACCAACAACACCACCACCATCACCACCACCACCACCACAACCCCACCAACAACACCACCACCAACACCATCATCACCACCACCAACACCACCAACACCACCACCAACACCACCACCACCACCAACACCACCATCACCATCACCACCACCACCACCACAACCCCACCAACAACACCACCACCATCACCACCACCACCACCACCACAACCCCACCAACAACACCACCACCAACACCATCATCACCACCACCAACACCACCAACACCACCACCAACACCACCACCACCACCAACACCACCATCACCATCACCACCACCACCACCACAACCCCACCAACAACACCACCACCAACACCACCACCACCAACACCACCACCAACAACACCACCACCAACACCACCACCACCAACACCACCACCAACAACACCACCACCAACACCACCACCACCAACACCACCACCAACAACACCACCACCAACACCACCACCACCAACACCACCACCAACAACACCACCACCAACACCACCACCACCAACACCACCACCAACAACAAATAAAGGCAGACTATGAAATGAAACAGCTGCTAGAATCTATCAACAGAGTGAATAAAGCCCAGTTTGAAAGCATCCGCCATTTTGAATCGCACATCTTCTTTGATGGAGGAGTGAAAGGTTCTAAACCAACCGAATTTGCTCTACAGCTGCTCTCTCTCTTGCCAACAACTTTAGGTAAGTATACTCGTCTTTATAGTAATAAACATTCTGATCTTGATATATCTATAATATTATAAAGCTGAGTGTCATGTGTATCCTACACACCTCCCTATAGTTTCTTAGCTTTACTCTCTCCATCGCTCGTCCCTTTCTCTATAATAGATCATTCCCCCTCTCTATAATTTAAATGCTTTACTCTCTCTGTCGCTCTTCCCTCTCTCTATAATCACACACACATCTACAGAGAGAGACAGAAAAACATCTTATTTTGTTATTTTTATTTTTAAAATCTCCATCGTAACTAAAAACTACGATTGTTGAGAACTTTCTCCTGCTTACTCCTGTTTTTACGAAAACAACGTCTTCTGAACATATATATCATCATCATCATCATCATCATCATCATTTTACGTCCGCTTTTCCCTGCTTGCAAGGGTGGGACGGGAACTGATTCTGGCTTGATTTCTACAGCTGGATGCCCTTCCTAACACCAACCTCATTTACAGTGAGGGCTGGGTCCTTTTTTTGCCGTGGCACCTCCACGACCACTTTGCAGTGGAATGATAGGGACCCCAGTCCCTATCATCTCATTTCTACAGCTGAGTAAACTGGAGCAATGTGAAATAAAGTGTCTTGCTCAAGGAAACAACACATCACCCGGTCTGAGAATTGAACTCACAACCTTTTGATTGCACGGTCAATGCTCTAACCACTAAGCCATGTGCCTCCATATATATATATAAACACGGAAAAGCAGGGAAAAGCAGACGTATGATGAAACACATCAAACAATTATAGTAATAATAATTAATAATAGATAATTTGTAAAGAGTGTAAACACACATAGTTACGGAGGTAACATATTAAAAATAAACAAGAACCTTGAATATAGATAGTTTGCAATAATGATTAATCTCCTTTGTATATATTCCATTGAAGAAATATATTTCACCATTAACCCTTTAATGTTCAAACTGGCCAAAACCAGCCAGAATTCTCTACCTCTTTCTGTTGAAACTGGCTGTAACTAGTCGCTCAAATTGATGTTAAGGTATTGTTCTCAAAATAAATACTTTCAAAATCCCATAGATTTGATATTATGTGAGATAATTATCTGAGATAAAGCATTTAACATGAAAATATAATAGTATATATAGAGTAATGTGAATGTTATGTGAGATATTATGTGAGGTAAAGCCTTTACTGTGACAATACAATAGTATATATAGAGTAATGTAAATGTTATGTGAGGTAAAGCCTTTACTGTGAAAATACAATAGTATATATAGAGTAATGTGAATGTTATGTGACATATTATGTGAGGTAAAGCCTTTACTGTGACAATACAATAGTATATATAGAGTAATGTGAATGTTATGTGACATATTATGTGAGGTAAAGCCTTTACTGTGACAATACAATAGTATATATAGAGTAATGTAAATGTTGTGAGATATTATGTGAGGTAAAGCCTTTACTGTGAAAATACAATAGTATATATAGAGTAATGTAAATGTTGTGAGATATTATGTGAGGTAAAGCCTTTACTGTGAAAATACAATAGTATATATAGAGTAATGTAAATGTTGTGAGATATTATGTGAGGTAAAGCCTTTACTGTGAAAATACAATAGTATATATAGAGTAATGTAAATGTTGTGAGATATTATGTGAGGTAAAGCCTTTACTGTGAAAATACAATAGTATATATAGAGTAATGTAAATGTTGTGAGATATTATGTGAGGTAAAGCCTTTACTGTGAAAATACAATAGTATATATAGAGTAATGTAAATGTTATGTGAGGTATTATGTGAGGTAAAGCCTTTACTGTGAAAATACAATAGTATATATAGAGTAATGTAAATGTTGTGAGATATTATGTGAGGTAAAGCCTTTACTGTGAAAATACAATAGTATATATAGAGTAATGTAAATGTTGTGAGATATTATGTGAGGTAAAGCCTTTACTGTGAAAATACAATAGTATATATAGAGTAATGTAAATGTTGTGAGATATTATGTGAGGTAAAGCCTTTACTGTGAAAATACAATAGTATATATAGAGTAATGTGAATGCTAAAGGGTTAATCAGTGAATCATAAATGTCAAATCTTGGAACATCGGCAAGGAGAAGATTTAACTATCTATGTTTACATGCTAAAAGCAAATCAGGGAATAATGACAAAAAACACATGTGGTTTTTAAAAAAAACACATCGCCCCGTTGTCAAGCCAGTGGCATGTATAGGGTTATCGACAGCTAGAAATAGCAGCTGACTCCTTTCAACATAAAAAGCTCTATTAACAGACTTAGGAGCCGTAAATGCTACCAAAATTAGATTAAAGATGTCAGTCTGAGAATATGAGAAGCTTATATACTAACATAGAAAATGCCATTTTGAAGACTTTCTCTCCCTTTCTTCCATTTCCACATATTTCTAGATATATCACCAAGGAATTGCAAACAGTTAGGGACACCTTATGGAATATGTCTCAGGTGGAAGTTACCTGCCCCTGGTGGCAAAAATAAAATGAAATTCTGTATCCACCTCAAAGACAACTTGAAGGTTTGTAAGGAATCGGTGACATTTTTTCTTCTTCTACTCCTCCTCCACAGTCGCCTTCTTCTCTGTTTCTCTTTCTTCTCAGTCTTCGCCCACTTATTCCTGAGGGGGTCATGGAGGCAGAGTCCTCAAACACTCCTTCCAGTGGGTCCTATCAGAAGCAACCATCTCCAAC
>OZ024766.1:3459349-3474349 GCA_964016885.1 Eledone cirrhosa
GAGGTTAACTTTGCCTTTCATCCTTACGAGGTGAGATAAAATAAAGTACCAGTAATACACTGGTGTAATTGCTGGCCTTGTGCCAAAAGTAGAAACAGTTATTACAGGGTCGATAAAATAAAGTACCAGTAATACACTGGGGTAATTGCTGGCCTTGTGCCAAAAGTAGAAACAATTGTTACGGGGTTGATAAAATAAAGTACCAGTAATACACTGGGGTAATTGCTGGCCTTGTGCCAAAAGTAGAAACAGTTATTACAGGGTCGATAAAATAAAGAACCAGTAATACACTGGGGTAATTGCTGGCCTTGTGCCTAAAGTAGAAACAGTTATTACAGGGTTGATAAAATAAAGTACCAGTAATACACTGGGGTGATTGCTGGCCTTGTGCCAAAAGTAGAAACAATTATTTATTGAAAGTAATCCAACTTATTTTACAAATGGGGTAAAATTCTCTCTCTCTCTCTCTCTCTCTCTCTCTCTCTCTCTCTCTCTTTCTCCCTCTCTCTCTCTCCCTCTCTCTCTTTGTCTCTTTCTCTCTCTCTCTCTCTTTCTCTCTCTCTCTCTCTCTCTCATTGTCTCTCACTCTTTCTCTCTCTCTCTGTCTCTCTCTCTCTCATTGTCTCTCACTCTTTCTCTCTCTCTTTCTCTCTCTTTCTCTCTCTCCCTCTCTCTGTCTCTTTCTCTCTCTCTCTCTCTTTCTCTCTCTCTCTCTCTCTTTCTCTATCTCTCTCTCTTTCTCTCTCTCTCTCTCTCTTTCTCTCTCTTTCTCTCTCTCCCTCTCTCTCTCTATTCTGGACGCAGTCCAGCACTCCTTAGTTTATTATAGTTAAGATTAATCTCGTTTCAGCTCCAAAGTGGATGGAGGATCGACTATTGCGCTATTGCTCACAACAGCACCCATTGTCCTGAAGGCTTCGACGAATTCTTCAAACAAAGAAGACGTTGGATTGTATCCACCATTGCCAATTTAATCCTGGTTGTGAAAGAAGGCCGACTTCTCATGAAATTCAACAGACATATCTCCATCTTCTTCATCATTTACCAGTTTGTTCTGCTTCTCGCTACGGTCATTGGACCAGCAACTGTGATACTGGTGGTGTCAGGTGAGATGGAAATCTTGGGACACATATCTTTCTCTTTTTCCCTCTCTATCTGTCTCGCTTTCTTTCTCTTGTGTTTGGAACATAACTTAACACAGGTTCAACAGACATATCTCCATCTTCTTCATCATTTACCAGTTTGTTCTGCTTCTCGCTACGGTCATTGGACCAGCAACTGTGATACTGGTGGTGTCAGGTGAGATGGAAATCTTGGGACACATATCTTTCTCTTTTTCCCTCTCTATCTGTCTCGCTTTCTTTCTCTTGTGTTTGGAACATAACTTAACACAGGTTCTAACATAAAATTACGATGGAAGATTTTTAGATAAATATAAACACTTTAAGATGGTGTTTGGAACATAACTTAACAAAGGTTTTTAGATAAATATAAACACTTTAAGATGGTGTTTGGAACATAACTTAACAAAGGTTCTAACATAAAATTATGATGGAAGATTTTTAGATAAATATAAACACTTTAAAACACACAGTTTTGTATCATAGACCCAGGGGTGTTTGGGACATAACTTAACAAAGGTTCTTACATAAAATTATGATGGAAGGTTTTCAGATAAATATAAACACTTTAAAACACACAGTTTTGTGTCATAGACCCAGGGGTGTTTGGAACATAACTTAACAGAGGTTCTTACATAAAATTATGATGGAAGGTTTTCAGATAAATATAAACACTTTAAAACAGTTTTGTATCATAGAACCAGGGGTGTTTGGGACATAACTTAACAGAGGTTCTTACATAAAATTATGATGGAAGGTTTTCAGATAAATATAAACACTTTAAAACAGTTTTGTATCATAGAACCAGGGGTGTTTGGAACATAACTTAACAGAGGTTCTTACATAAAATTATGATGGAAGGTTTTCAGATAAATATAATCACTTTAAAACACACAGTTTTGTATCATATACCCAGGGGTGTTTGGGACATAACTTAACAAAGGTTCTTACATAAAATTATGATGGAAGGTTTTCAGATAAATATAAACACTTTAAAACAGTTTTGTATCATATACCCAGGGGTGTTTGGGACATAACTTAACAAAGGTTCTTACATAAAATTATGATGGAAGGTTTTTAGATAAATATAATCACTTTAAAACACACAGTTTTGTATCATAGACCCAGGGGTGTTTGGGACATAACTTAACAGAGGTTCTTACATAAAATTATGATGGAAGGTTTTTAGATAAATATAATCACTTTAAAACACACAGTTTTGTATCATATACCCAGGGGTGTTTGGGACATAACTTAACAAAGGTTCTTACATAAAATTATGATGGAAGGTTTTCAGATAAATATAAACACTTTAAAACAGTTTTGTATCATAGAACCAGGGGTGTTTGGGACATAACTTAACAGTAACAACCTCCAACATGGCTGGTCTGCAGATGTTATTATTGTTTTTTTCAGGTGGGCTCCAATATGGCTGGTCCTTTTCTCCAACTTACAGTATTATCTTCCAATATGTCTTCAGTGCCATCTTCATCATTTTGTGTCTCAGTTCTTCCGGAGATTTCCAACTAAAGGTGAGCATTCCACATATACTACATCTTAGTTCTCAGGGAGATCCAGCGAGTGTGCTAGCATTACAATATATAATACATCTTAGTTCTCAGGGAGATCCAGCGAGTGTCCTAGCATTACACATATATAATACATCTTAGTTCTCAGGGAGATCCAGCGAGTGTTCTAGCATTACACATATATAATACATCTTAGTTCTCAGGGAGATCCAGCGAGTGTCCTAGCATTACACATATATAATACATCTTAGTTCTCAGGGAGATCCAGCGAGTGTCCTAGCATTACAATATATAATACATCTTAGTTCTCAGGGAGATCCAGCGAGTGTCTTAGCATTACACATATATAATACATCTTAGTTCTCAGGGAGATCCAGCGAGTGTCCTAGCATTACACATATATAATACATCTTAGTTCTCAGGGAGATCCAGCGAGTGTCCTAGCATTACACATATATAATACATCTTAGTTCTCAGGGAGATCCAGCGAGTGTCCTAGCATTACACATATATAATACATCTTAGTTCTCAGGGAGATCCAGCAAGTGTCTTAGCATTACAATATATAATACATCTTAGTTCTCAGGGAGATCCAGCGAGTGTCTTAGCATTACAATATATAATACATCTTAGTTCTCAGGGAGATCCAGCGAGTGTCTTAGCATTACACATATATAATACGTCTTAGTTCTCAGGGAGATCCAGCGAGTGTCCAAGCATTACACATATATAATACATCTTAGTTCTCAGGGAGATCCAGCGAGTGTGCTAGCATTACACATATATAATACATCTTAGTTCTCAGGGAGATCCAGCGAGTGTCCTAGCATTACACATATATAATACATCTTAGTTCTCAGGGAGATCCAGCGAGTGTCCTAGCATTACACATATATAATACATCTTAGTTCTCAGGGAGATCCAGCGAGTGTCCTAGCATTACACATATATAATACATCTTAGTTCTCAGGGAGATCCAGCGAGTGTGCTAGCATTACACATATATAATACATCATAGTTCTCAGGGAGATCCAGCGAGTGTGCTAGCATTACACATATATAATACATCTTAGTTCTCAGGGAGATCCAGCGAGTGTGCTAGCATTACAATATATAATACATCTTAGTTCTCAGGGAGATCCAGCGAGTGTCCTAGCATTACACATATATAATACGTCTTAGTTCTCAGGGAGATCCAGCGAGTGTCCTAGCATTACACATATATAATACGTCTTAGTTCTCAGGGAGATCCAGCGAGTGTCCTAACATTACACATATATAATACGTCTTAGTTCTCAGGGAGATCCAGCGAGTGTCTTAGCATTACACATATATAATACATCTTAGTTCTCAGGGAGATCCAGCAAGTGTCTTAGCATTACAATATATAATACATCTTAGTTCTCAGGGAGATCCAGCGAGTGTCCTAGCATTACACATATATAATACGTCTTAGTTCTCAGGGAGATCCAGCGAGTGTCCTAGCATTACACATATATAATACATCTTAGTTCTCAGGGAGATCCAGCGAGTGTTCTAGCATTACACATATATAATACATCTTAGTTCTCAGGGAGATCCAGCGAGTGTTCTAGCATTACACATATATAATACATCTTAGTTCTCAGGGAGATCCAGGAGCTTCCAACAGTAATGGTCGCATTCTTTAAGGGTATGTCAATATTTATTTATAAAACTGCTCTATATTATATTTTATCTGATGAAAGCACACCATAATTTAACTTGGTGTCCTTGAAATATGTATAATGAAATAAATATGGTTTTATAAATATAGTTTCCATTGGAGGCATATGGCTTAGTGGTTAGAGCATTGGCCTTGCAATCGAAAAGTTGTGAGTTCAATTCTCAGACTGGGTGATGTGTTGTTTCCTTGAGCAAGACACTTTATTTCACATTGCTCCAGTTTACTCAGCTGTAGAAATGAGATGATAGGGACTGGGGTCCCTATCATTCCACTGCAAAGTGGTCGTGGAGGTGCCACGGCAAAACAGCACCCAGCACTCACTGTAAATGAGGTTGGTGTTAGGAAGGGCATCCAGCTGTAGAAATCAAGCCAGGATCAGTTCCCGTCCCACCCTTGCAAGCAGGGACAAGCGGACGTAAAATGATGATGATGATGATGATGATGATATATATATATAGTTAGAGAAGCAAAAAATTGCTTATTGTGATCCAGTTTTTGGTTAAGAAAGCCAGTTTCATGGATGGTTTCAACGTACGGTTAGGGGTAACTGTGTTTTCTCTTTTATACTATATATATATATCTATAAAAGCCGACCTTACCCAACTACACCTCTCAAAGTCAATGACACACGACCGTGACTTCTGGCGTCACGCAGTAATACAGGGTACCCGACCTCCCATGGGTACATGCTGAAGCATATAAACAATATGCCCCCCCCCCCCCCCACCGCAAGGTGGTCGTGGAGGTGCCACGGCAAAAAAGCACCCAGCCCACACTGTAAAGTGGACGTGTAGGCGCCACGAAAAAGCACCCAGCACTCACTGTAAATGAGGTTGGTGTTAGGAAGGGCATCCAGCTGTAGAAATCAAGCCAGATCAGTTCCTGTATGAGCAAGGCATGGTCAGCCGACCAGACACTGCCCACAACAGGACAACCCGTCTAACCCATGCTAGCGTGGAAGAACGGACGTAAAACGGTGATGATGATGATGATGATGATGATATATGTAAATTTTAGTACAGCATAAACGAAGCTCTAGTATACGGCCAAGCTAGCGTGGATGCTTATTCGGTTTGTAGCTTTAGCACTCATATGAGGTAAGACCCCAGAGTATAACATTATGTTCAGACAGCTTAGCAAATTAGATATAGCAGTCGGCAGTCCGACCGCATCACCAGAGCAACGAAAATACAGGACCCAGGTGAAGATTTTTTATATGTATATATATATCATCATCATCATCATCATCATCATCGTTTAACGTCCGTGTTCCACGCTTGCATGGGTTTGGACGGGGGTTTTCCCACTTGAGGCAAGAGTGATTGTCTTGCTCACATAGGACTGTCTGGCGGGTTTTCTACAGCTGGATGCCCTTCCTAACACCAACCACATTTACAGTGTGGGACTGGGAGGTTTTTACCGTGTTGCCTACACGGCCACATTACAGCGTGGACTGTCTGGCGGGTTTTCTACAGCTGGATGCCCTTCCTAACACCAACCACATTTACAGTGTGGGACTGGGAGGTTTTTACCGTGTTGCCTACACGGCCACATTACAGCGTGGACTGTCTGGCGGGTTTTCTACAGCTGGATGCCCTTCCTAACACCAACCACATTTACAGTGTGGGGCTGGGAGGTTTTTACTGTGTTGCCTACACGGCCACATTACAGCGTGGACTGTCTGGCGGGTTTTCTACAGCTGGATGCCCTTCCTAACACCAACCACATTTACAGTGTGGGACTGGGAGGTTTTTACCGTGTTGCCTACACGGCCACATTACAGCGTGGACTGTCTGGCGGGTTTTCTACAGCTGGATGCCCTTCCTAACACCAACCACATTTACAGTGAGGGACTGGGAGGTTTTTACCGTGTTGCCTACACGGCCACATTACAGTATATATGTATATATAAACTTTATTTTTTTCAGGTTGCTAAAATCTTCACATTTGTTTATGCCATCATCATGACTGTCGTTGCCATAGGAACAATTGTCCAGGTGGTCGATGACCTCGACAAAATTGGAGGTAGGTAATATCTTGGCGGATGAGGGCTGAAAGCTTTTCTTTAACTCTTTAAATACACACACATATGAAGAGTAAACAGGAATAACAAATATGTACATATATATATATATATATATATATATATATGTATATATATATATATATATATATGTATATATATATATGTATATATATATATATATGTATATATATATATGTATATATATATATATATATATATATATATATGTATATATATATATATATATATATATATATATATATATATATATATATATGTATATATATATATATGTACATAAATATATATGTATATATATGTATATATATATATATATATATATATATATATGTATATATATATATATGTACATATATATATATATGTATATATATGTATATATATATGTATATATATATATGTATATATATGTACATATACATATATATATATATATGTATATATATATATATATGTATATATATATATATGTACATATATATATATGTATATATATATATGTATATATATGTATATATATATATGTATACATATATATGTATGTATATATATATATATATATATATGTATATATATATGTATATATATATGTATATATATATGTATATATGTATGTATATATATATATATATATATATGTATGTATATATATATATATATATATATGTATATATATATGTATATATATATGTATATATATATGTATATATATATAACTAAAGGACCCCACAGCCAGAAATAAATTTCAAAGCATATTACTTGATGCTTTCGACAGTAAGGAAGAGCATCTAGAATCGGACAATATAGAGGGACAGTGGAAATTTCTGAAAGCAAACCTGCTGTTGGCGACAGACGAGGTCTGTGGCTGGAGCAGGCCTGTAGGCAGGAGGAGAGTAACATGGTGGTGGAACAATAGGGTGGAGGGGTCAATTAAGGCCAAAAAGCAGGCTTGGAAAGTATGGCGGGATGGGGGAAGTAGAGTAGACTATCAAGTGGCCAGGAGGGAAGCTAGGAGAGAAGTGTACTTAGCAAGAAGGGAAGCGGAGGAAAGAAAGTTCAAGCATGTTCTACAACGCGATGACCAAAAACGTGAGGTGTTCAGGATTGCCAGGCAATGCGTCAAAGAAAACCGTGATATTGTCGGGGAGAAGTGTGTACTTAACGATGATGGCATACTTGCCATCACCGACACTGATAAGAAGGTAGCTTGGAAGTGTCACTATGAAAGGCTACTAAATGAGGAGAATAAATGGGAGAAAGACAGTCTCCCCCATATCGACCCGATAGAGGGACCAGCAGTGTTAGTCGAGGGGAGTATAATAAGTAAGGCAATCAAGGATATGAAGACTGGTAAGGCGGCTGGGCCTTCGGAAATAGTTGCTGAGATGCTGAAGGCATCTGGCACGGTGGGACACACCATGGTCACCCGCATAGTTAACCAAGTCGTACAGAATGGGGTTGTTCCGAAGGACTGGCATAGCAGCATCATCGTTAACTGTTATAAGGGTAAAGGAGACGCCCTAGATAGGAGTAACTATAGAGGCATTAAATTAATCGACCAGGTCATGAAGGTCACGGAAAAAGTAATAGCGCAACTAATCAGAGAGAGAATTGATCTAGATGAAATGCAGTTCGGGTTTGTGTCAGGCAAAAGCACCACAGACGCTCTTTTCATAGTACGACAACTACAGGAGAAGTACCTAGCTAAAGGTAAACCCCTCTACTTAGCTTTTGTCGACCTGGAGAAAGCCTTCGACAGAGTCCCCCGCTCCATTATCTGGTGGGCTCTTAGAAAACTAGGCGTTGATGAATGGCTTGTGAGGGCTATACAAGCCATGTATAAAGAAACAGTCAGCAAGGTTAGAATTAACAACGAATATAGTGAAGAGTTTAGCGTAAAAGTTGGCGTCCATCAGGGCTCTGTTCTCAGCCCCCTACTATTTATTATTGCCCTTCAGGCTATAACAGAGGAGTTCAAGACAGGCTGCCCATGGGAACTCCTATACGCAGACGACCTGACACTCATAGCGGAATCAATGGCCGAGCTAGAGAAGAAATTCCAAACATGGAAGCACGGCCTAGAGTCAAAAGGACTTAAAATTAACCTGGCTAAGACCAAAGTTCTAGTTTGTAGGAAAGAAAACAAGGCGGCGGTCCCTTCTGGGAAATGGTCGTGCTCGGTATGTAGGAAAGGCGTAGGTAGAAACTCCATCTTATGTCCTAAATGCAAAGTATGGGTGCATAAAAGATGTAGTGGGATCACAGGTAAGCTAACTAAGAACATAGACTTTACATGTGGCCGATGTTCTGGTGCAATAAGTAGCAGCAAGTGCCCACAAAATACTAGCTCTTTCAATTGCGTAGAGGGTTCTATAGAAATAGTGGACAGCTTCCGTTACCTGGGCGATAAAATCAGCAGTGGGGGAGGGTGCTCTGAAAGTACTGTAGCTAGAGTCAGAACTGGTTGGAAAAAGTTCAGAGAGCTTATACCACTATTAGCTGCTAAAGGGTTCTCCCTAAAAATGAAAGGCAGGTTGTACGATGCCTGCATACGAACAGCAATGTTGCATGGTAGTGAGACCTGGGCATTGTGTGCAGAGGATATACGCAGACTAGAGAGGAACGAAGCTTGCATGCTCCGCTGGATGTGTAACAGTAATATACGTGAACGGCAAAGCATAAACGAACTAAGGAAAAAATTAGAGATAAGAGGGATCAGATGTTGTTTACTCGAGAGAAGGCTGCGTTGGTATGGACACGTGATGCGCATGAAAGTCGATAGCTGTATTACAAAGTGCAGGGCAATAAAGATAGACGGTAGCCACGGAATAGGCAGACCTAGAAAAACATGGGATGAGCTGATAAACTCCGACCTCATACACTTACATCTCTCCAAGACAATGTCACTGGACCGTGACCTTTGGCGGTACTCAGTAACAGAGAAGACCCGCCTTGCCAGTAGGCATCTCTAACAAACTACACCCCGTCCCGCCACCACCCCCACCCCATCCACACCACCCCGTTCCATGTAAAGTTATGTTGGTGCCGCGCCATCCAGGCCGAAACAAACGAGATCGTGTAGGTGTCACGACAAAAAAACACACAGTCCACGCTGTAATGTGGCCATGTAGGCAACACGGTAAAAACCTCCCAGACCCACACTGTAAATGTGGTTGGTGTTAGGAAGGGCATCCAACTGTAGAAAACCTGCCAGACAGTCCTATGCGAGCAAGACAATCACTCTTGCCTCAAGTGGGACTACCCCCGTCCAAACCCATGCAAGCGTGGAACACGGACGTTAAACGTTGATGATGATGATGATGATGATATATATATATATATATATATATATATATATATATATATATATATGTACATATATATATATATATATACATATATATATATATATGTATATGTACATATATATATATATATATATGTACATATATATATATATATATGTACATATATATACATATATATACATATATATAAATATAAATATATATATATATATATATATGTATATACATATATATATATATATATATATATGTACATATATATATATATATATACATATATATATATATGTACATATATATATATATGTACATATATATATATATGTACATATATATATATATATACATATATATATATATGTACATATATATATATATGTACATATATATATATATATGTACATATATATATATATATATATATATATATGTATATACATATATATATATATATATATATTTATATATATGTACATATATATATATATGTATATATATATATGTATATGTGTGTACATAAATGTCATCTAACCCATGCTAGTGTGGGAAAATAGACATTAAATGATGACTGATGTTCATCATCATTGTCATCGTTCTTTTTCATCCCCCCCCCCCCAAACCCCGCTCCATTCTCCCACCCTTCCACCTCTCCCCCCGTCTCTCCCATCCCCCCATCTCTCCTACCCCGCCATCTCCATCAATCCTTTCTTCTCTTCCAAGTACAAGCAAACCTCTTTCATTCAATTGTCTTCACCTCTTCCAGATTCGGCATTTGAAGACAACAGGCTACCCCTGAACATCAGTGACATCTACCTGTTCTCTCTCATTGCTATATTCCTGTTGGCCTCCATCTGTCACCTGCAGGAGATAACGAGCTTGCTCAATGGTATTTGGTACCTGCTCTGCCTGCCAACAGGGTACCTTGTGCTCATAATGTACAGTATATGTAACCTAACTGACAAATCCTGGGGTAAGTAAATACACCAGACCATACCACACCACATTGTTTTCACAACAATCTGTCCACCAGTAAAGATACTATAAACATTTAGTACAAAACAACACTATGACTACATCACATTAAATATTAAAGTCTTTACTGTAATACTGTAAATATTCACAACAATCTGTCCACTAGTAAATATACTATAAATATTTGAAATAACAAACCCTATGAAACCACATTAGCAAGACACTCTTGAAAAGTAGAAAACAACACTACGATTGCATCATATTAAATACTGAAGTCTTTAATCTTAATTCTCAGAGAATGTTGATCAGATGTCCATGAAGATCAAGAGGTGACTTTTATAAGAGGAAATCGTGGCTCAAATTTTTGAGCCCAAAACAGTAGGTCAAATATTGGCACCAAAAATAGTGGGTCAAATTTTGGGAGCCCAAAACAGTATATCCAATTTTTTGGCGAAAAATAGGTGAAATCTGTTGGTCAAAAATGCTAAGTCAAATATTTTGGCCCAAAATAAAAACTCAAATTTTTCGCCAAAGATAGTAGGTCAAAGTTTTTGGGCCAAAAATAGGTCAAATTTTTTGACCAAAAGTGGCTGGTCAAATTTTTAGGCCAAAAGTAGTAGGTTAAATTTTGTGTGCCAAAATCAGGGAGTCAAATGTTTTGGCCAAAAATAGTGGGTCAAAAGTTTGGCCAAAAATAGGTCAAATTTTAGGGCCAAAATTAGTGGGTCCAATTTTTTTGCCAAAAATAGGGATTCAAATTTTTTGAACCCCAAAATAATGTGTAAAATTTTACACAAAGTACGAGCAAAAATATGGGTGTTGAATTTTATAAGGGATTGATTTTTATATGAGTGTATAGAGTAAATACATTGATCTTTAAAGGGACAAGGGAAGACAACTCCGCATCAACAGGGAAAGAGACGGCATTCTTTAAATCCTGCTTCAACGTCATACGGAGTGTTTTGTGAGTAAATATGTATTATATATTTGATAGTGTGTATGTGTATGTATGTATGTATGTATGTATGTATGTGTGTGTGTATATGTGTGTATGTATGTATGTGTGTATGTATGTATGTATGTGTGTATGTATGTGTGTGTGTATATGTATGTATGTATGTATGTATGTTCTGGTTTTATTTTATAAAAGCTCTGTGTAATCAGCTCTTCGACATCACTGGAATTCTATAAGAATCCAGCTTCTATACATGTTGGCAGAAGTGAATGGATATGTAACCTTGACAACCGCTAACAAGTGAAAAACAGCCGTCGGGTGCTTCCCTTTCCTTTTGCCGAGACCAACAACACGGTAAAAACCTCCCAGCCCCACACTGTAAATGTGGTTGGTGTTAGGAAGGGCATCCAGCTGTAGAAAACCCGCCAGACAGTCCACGCTGTAATGTGGCCGTGTAGGCAACACGGTAAAAACCTCCCAGCCCCACACTGTAAATGTGGTTGGTGTTAGGAAGGGCATCCAGCTGTAGAAAACCCGCCAGACAGTCCTATGCGAGCAAGACAATCACTCTTGCCTCAAGTGGGAAAACCCCTGTCCAAACCCATGCGAGCGTGGAACATGGACGTTAAACGTTGATGATGATGATGAAGTAAGTGACGTAGTCACTACTTTAAAATTCATAGCTAATGGTCTTCAAAATGTTTTAAAATAAGCATACAGTATATTATCAACGTTCCCTTGTCGTTTCTGTTTGGATTACCTTGGGAACGTAACCTTATTATATAAGGCGGTGGATTGGCTGTCGATAAAATAAAGTACCAGTAATACACTGGGGTAATTGCTGGCCTTGTGCCCCCAAAAGTAGAAACCACTATATTTAGACATAGTGGATTGGCAGTATCAGTGGAGGGTGGGACGCCATGCTTTCCAGCATAATTACGTCCCTTTACAATCTGAGTTCAAATCCCGCCGAGGTTGACTTTGCCTTTCATCCTTGCGGGGTCGATAAAATAAAGTACCAGTAATGCACTGGGTAATTGCTGGCCTTGTGCCTAAAGTAGAAACAATTATTTGTTATTGGCAGGGTTGGACGCCATGCTTTCCAGCATAGTTACGTCCCTTTACGATCTGAGTTCAAATCCCGCCGAGGTTGACTTTGCCTTTCATCCTTACGGGGTCGATAAAATAACGTACCAGTAATGCACTGGGTAATTGCTGGCCTTGTGCCTAAAGTAGAAACAGTTATTGTATAAGAAGCTGTCTGATGAGATCATCACAGCACTGGGTACACGGAAACGTGTGGTCACTGTTGTCATTGAAATATGTATCACAGCATTATCAATAACGTACTTTAACATCTGAAAGTACTTCACATTTTCTCATTCTATATATATATATATATATATATATATATATATATATATATATATATATATACATATATATACATATATATACACATATATATATTGTATGTGTATATGTATACACATACATATATATATATATATATATATGCATATACACATATATACATATACATACATATATACGAATATAGACATAGAATATTCGAAAATATTCTGTATGTTTATAATAAACATTTTGAAGACCTAATCGCTATAGAATAGAATACGTCACGTATTACAATTAGATTCTCGATAAAAGCAAGGGAAGTAAGTCTACGCGTTTCATTCTTGTTAGAATTCATCAGGACTACATATCCAGTGCTTTCATCGAGAATGACACAGCTAGAGACTTATAGAATACTTAGCTGTGTACAGGAACTGGTTTGAAAGAGCGGTTGCCGGTCCGGCAGAAATTAGAAATTGGAATAAATGCTCTGAAATAGCGATATATATGTGAATATAGACATAGAATATTCGAAAATATTCTGTATGTTTATAATAAACATTTTGAAGACCTAATCGCTATAGAATAGAATACGTCACGTATTACAATTAGATTCTCGATAAAAGCAAGGGAAGTAAGTCTACGCGTTTCATTCTTGTTAGAATTCATCAGGACTACATATCCAGTGCTTTCATCGAGAATGACACAGCTAGAGACTTATAGAATACTTAGCTGTGTACAGGAACTGGTTTGAAAGAGCGGTTGCCGGTCCGGCAGAAATTAGAAATTGGAATAAATGCTCTGAAATAGCGATATATATGTGAATATAGACATAGAATATTCGAAAATATTCTGTATGTTTATAATAAACATTTTGAAGACCTAATCGCTATAGAATAGAATACGTCACGTATTACAATTAGATTCTCGATAAAAGCAAGGGAAGTAAGTCTACGCGTTTCATTCTTGTTAGAATTCATCAGGACTACATATCCAGTGCTTTCATCGAGAATGACACAGCTAGAGACTTATAGAATACTTAGCTGTGTACAGGAACTGGTTTGAAAGAGCGGTTGCCGGTCCGGCAGAAATTAGAAATTGGAATAAATGCTCTGAAATAGCGATATATATGTGAATATAGACATAGAATATTCGAAAATATTCTGTATGTTTATAATAAACATTTTGAAGACCTAATCGCTATAGAATAGAATACGTCACGTATTACAATTAGATTCTCGATAAAAGCAAGGGAAGTAAGTCTACGCGTTTCATTCTTGTTAGAATTCATCAGGACTACATATCCAGTGCTTTCATCGAGAATGACACAGCTAGAGACTTATAGAATACTTAGCTGTGTACAGGAACTGGTTTGAAAGAGCGGTTGCCGGTCCGGCAGAAATTAGAAATTGGAATAAATGCTCTGAAATAGCGATATATATGTGAATATAGACATAGAATATTCGAAAATATTCTGTATGTTTATAATAAACATTTTGAAGACCTAATCGCTATAGAATAGAATACGTCATATATGTCTATATTCACATATATATCGCTATTTCAGAGCATTTATTCCAATTTCTAATTTCTGCCGGACCGGCAACCGCTCTTTCAAACCAGTTCCTGTACACAGCTAAGTATTCTATAAGTCTCTAGCTGTGTCATTCTCGATGAAAGCACTGGATATGTAGTCCTGATGAATTCTAACAAGAATGAAACGCGTAGACTTACTTCCCTTGCTTTTATCGAGAATCTAATTGTAATACGTGACGTATTCTATTCTATAGCGATTAGGTCTTCAAAATGTTTATTATAAACATACAGAATATTTTCGAATATTCTATGTCTATATTCACATATATATCGCTATTTCAGAGCATTTATTCCAATTTCTAATTTCTGCCGGACCGGCAACCGCTCTTTCAAACCAGTTCCTGTACACAGCTAAGTATTCTATAAGTCTCTAGCTGTGTCATTCTCGATGAAAGCACTGGATATGTAGTCCTG
>OZ024766.1:3481849-3491849 GCA_964016885.1 Eledone cirrhosa
GTGCCTCTCCTTTGTTCTGTCCTTCGCCATCTTGTTACATACATATATATTTGCAGGATCTCTATGCCCACTATTTCATGCGGAATGGCTATGACAACACCCGACTGATCAGTGGTATGCAGGAAAAGGAACTGATCGATATTGGCATTAAATCAAAGGGTCACAGGCAGTGTTTGATGGATATGATTAAACTGTTGCCAGATTTTGAGCCCGACACCGAAGTACCAGTATGTATAATTGTTTCTACTTTTGGCACAAGGCCAGCATAGAGTTATGGCCCTTTGCACTCTGAGTTCAAATCCCACCAAGGTTAACTTTGCTTTTCATCCTTACGGGGTCGATAAAATAAAGTACCAGTAATGTACTGGGTAATTGCTGGCCTTGTGCCAATAGTAGAAACAATTATTTACATGAACAGAATTGACATGCACAGCTGGTTTGGAAGTTGTATTATGGCTGGCAGGTGTAAAATCAGTCAGCTGGAATTTGCTGAAAAAAACCTCCCTAATTTTCCAACAAAAATGACTAAATTTAAAAAAAAAAAAACCTAATTTCCTACATAAAAATCACTAAATTTTCTGGAAAAAAAAAACCTAATTTCCCAACAAAAATGACTAAATTTTTGGAAACAAAACCCTAATTTTCTGAAACAAAAACAAACCCTAATTGCCCAACAAAAATTACTAAATTTTTGGAAACAAAACCCTAATTTTCTGAAAATTTTCTGAAACAAAAACAAACCCTAATTTCCCAACAAAAATTACTAAATTTTCTGAAAAGAAAAACAAACAAACCCTAATTACCAACAAAAATGACTAAATCTTCTGAAAAAAAAACCCCTAATTTACCAACAAAAATAACTAAATTTTCTGAAACAAAAAACCTAATTTTCCACCAAAAATGACTAAATTTTCTGAAAAAAACCCTAATTTCCTACAAAAAATGACTAAATTTTCTGGACTAAAAAAAAACCTAATTTCCTACAAAAAATGACTAAATTTGGGAAGGAAAAAAAAAACCTAATTTCCCAACAAAAATTACTAAATTTTCTGAAAAGAAAAAAAACAAACAAACCTTAATTTTCCGACAAAAATGACTAAATTTTCTGACAACAATTTTTTTATTGGGATGCAGCTGCACCCCTAGCAAAATAATCCTGGTCCTTACCATTGATTAATTGTTCCTTTTTTTTAAACACAGGATTCAGCTCTTATTTGGCTTCAAAACATTGGTCTAGCCATATACCAGGAGAATTTTAAAAGGAATTGTATCACCTCTAGAAGAGATATGGCTGTTTTAAAGACAATGAGTTCCTATGATATTAAAAAAGAATTGAAGATTACCAAGAAAGGTAGGTAACTCTTGTTGCTGTTGGTGGTGCTGGTGGTGGTGGTGGTGGTGGTGGTGGTGGGGATGCTGTTTGTCATGTTGTTGGTGGCAGTGACGGTGGTGGTGTTGGTTGTGGTGGTGGTGGTGGTGGTGGTGTTGGTGGGGATGCTGGTTTGTCATGTTGGTGGTGGTGTTGGTTGTGGTGGTGGCGTTGACAGTGGTGTTGGCGGTGTTGGTGGTGGCAGTGACGGTGGTGGTGTTGGTTGTGGTGGTGGCGTTGACAGTGGTGTTGGCGGTGTTGGTGGTGATAGTGGTTATGGTGTTGCCACCATCACCACCATCACCACCATCACCACCATTACCCCCACTACCACCACCACCACCACCGCATTAACACACACTACCACCACCACCACCACCACCACCACCACTACTACCTCTATTTCTCTCTCTACAGGTCATATCAAAAGGCTCCAGCTGGCCATAAAGAAGTTACTGGACCCTACGGAAGGTATGTCAGTATTAATACAATAATTTTCAGAGAGGTGGCTTGGTAGCGATCGGCAGAGTGTCGGACAACAGGCTTAGCGGAATAGAGTTACGGCCCTTTACGGTCTGAGTTCAAATCCTGCCGTGTGTGACCCATGTGGCCCTCAGACAAAGGGTTCCCTGGGGGCACAAACCTCCGCTGAAAATTTTTTCCCTTCGATTTATATGAAATTTAAACCATAGGTAAATGACAACATATGATGCCTATTCACAAAATTTCAGCAAATTTCAATAATATTAAGACACCCTAATGGGGGTTAAACCCCCTATAGTGAAAATTTAGGAAGCCCAAATAAAATAATGCTTTACACAAAAATGAAATTATAAAGTTTTGAATTGATATTTTGAAAAAAATTATTTACAAGAAACAAAATAAGAATAAGATTTAATGTAATTTTGATTTGATATATTACAAAAAATAATGTTTTCCAATTTTTCATGCATTACATTTTACATTGAGTAATATTGAAATGCAGAGTTTTTCTCCATAAATTATATCACTGATTTAAAATCAATCATCATTTTCTTACAAAAGAAATGTGTGAAACGCAGCAAGGCGTGAGTAATTCGGCTAGTATATACATTTGTGTATTATTCTATGTACTATACATACACCTTTGATGAGTTGTAGTGCACCTGAGCACTTTACACAATAATTTCATTATTATTATTATTATATATATATATATATAGTAAGAATATTTTCGAAACAGCGAGTGGGTTTGAAATTATTAGAAATGTAAGCTATCGCCGTATTTTGACTAAAGAAATTAAAGAAATTATTTAGCCTGATAGTGGGGTTAAGAACCCTCGGAGAAATGGAAAAAGATGAGTATTGACGTACATGGGAGTCGAACCCACATCTTTGGTTATCCAGACCACTGTGCTACCATTTACACCAACACATCACCCGTCTTTTTCCATTCAAATTAGAAGCTATAAACTTAGCGACTGTAATGTCAAGTAAGAATATTTTCAAAACAACGAGCGAGTTTGAAATTATTAGAAATGTAAGCTATCGCCGTATTTTGACTAAAGAAATTAAAGAAATTATTTAGCCTGATAGTGGAGTTAAGAACCCTCGGAGAAATGGAAAAAGATGAGTATTGACGTACATGGGACCCACAACATTATGATCGTAAGTCCAACACCCTTACCACTAGGCCACATTGATAATCAAAGAAAAAAAAATTTTTTTTTTTTTTTTAAATTTAACAAAAATTTATCTAAATTAATTAACTTAACAGCTGAACGGATCAAGATGCAGATTAAGCGTGACCTTGCTGTGACGAACATGGTTGACCTTGGAGTGATAAATCCTATGGAGCATGACTTTTGGCAGGAACTCCAACAGGTGTGCTTAGATCCGTCATCAGCCTTTACAAGAGAAGATGAACTGAAAGGTATTTCTCACCACTTTCATAACATTCCGGCTAAAACTAGTTCCGGGAGTTCTATGCAACCAATCAATAAATTTAGAGAGTTCCAATTTAACTCTTCTGATACCAACCTGGCCAAAAGCAATTTAACCCTTTAGCATTTACATTACTCTATATATACTATTGTATTTTCACAGTAAAGGTTTTACCTCACATAATATCTCACATAACATTTACATTACTCTATATATACTATTGTATTGTCACAGTAAAGACTTTACCTCACATAATATCTCACATAACATTTACATTACTCTATATATACTATTGTATTTTCACAGTAAAGGCTTTACCTCACATAATATCTCACATAACATTTACATTACTCTATATATACTATTGTATTTTCACAGTAAAGGCTTTACCTCACATAATATCTCACATAACATTTACATTACTCTATATATACTATTGTATTGTCACAGTAAAGGCTTTACCTCACATAATATCTCACATAGCATTTACATTACTCTATATATACTATTGTATTTTCACAGTAAAGGTTTTACCTCACATAATATCTCACATAACATTTACATTACTCTATATATACTATTGTATTGTCACAGTACAGGCTTTACCTCACATAATATCTCACATAACATTTACATTACTCTATATATACTATTGTATTTTCACAGTAAAGGCTTTACCTCACATAATATCTCACATAACATTTACATTACTCTATATATACTATTGTATTTTCACAGTAAAGGCTTTACCTCACATAATATCTCACATAACATTTACATTACTCTATATATACTATTGTATTTTCACAGTAAAGGCTTTACCTCACATAATATCTCACATAATATCAAATCTATGAGATACTGCTGGCCTTGTGCCAAAAGTTGAAACAATTATTTATTTTGAGAACAATACCTTAACATCAGTATGAGTGGCCGGTTACAACCAGTTTAAACAGAAAAATGTGAGAGAATTCTCGCCGGATATGACCGGTTTAAATGCTAAAGGGTTAAAGAGTTCCAATTTAACCCTTCTGACGCCAGCTTGGTCAAATCCCGCCGAGGTTAACTTTAACTTTCATCCTTAAGGGTCGATAAAATAAAGTACCAGTAATACACTGGTGTGGACTTAATCGACTTTCCCCTCCCCCAAAATTGCTGGCCTTGTGCCTAAATAAGAAACCATTATTATTATTAGGGCGGTTGTTTGGCAGTAACTGTAGAGCGTCGGACGCCATACTTTCCAGCATAGAGTTACGTCCCTTTACGGTCTGAGTTCAAATCCCGTCGAGGTTAACTTTACCTTTCATCCTTACGGGGGTCGATAAAATAAAGTACCAGTAATACACTGGGGTAATTGCTCGCCTTGTGCCTAAAGTAGAAACAGTTATTACGGGGTTGATAAAATAAAGTACCAGTAATACACTGGGGTGATTGCTGGCCTTGTGCCTAAAGTAGAAACAATTATTACAGGGTTGATAAAATAAAGTACCAGTAATACATTGGGGTAATTGCTGGCCTTGTGTCCCCAAAAGTAGAAACAATTATTTTTATTATTTGAATTTTCCTTTTTATGTCTTTTTTTCTTTTTTATGTTTATTATTATTATTATTATTATTATTATTATAGATAAACTAGGAGAGCTGAGAAACAACTGGACACTGGTGATTGCAGTTAGTAACACCATCTGGCTGGTACTGCTGGCCACTATAGCCACCCAAGCCAACCTCACGGTCCTCAACACAAACCCACTAGGTAGGTTAATGTAGCCTTTTGATTATTTTGGGGGAATTTTTGTTGTTTGAATTTTTTTGATTTCTAGCCCAATTTTGTTATAACCTGTTTACACGACCAAAACCCACTTTGTATCGTCCTGTACTGTCCTGTGCCGTCTCTAATGTTTTACTTTGATGATAGGGACCCCAGTCCCTATCATCTCATTTCTACAGCTGAGTAAACTGGAGCAATGTGAAATAAAGTGTCTTGCTCAAGGACACAACACATCACCCGGTCTCAGAATTGAACTCACAACCTTTCGATTGCAAGGCCAATGCTCTAACCACTAAGCCATGTGCCATGAGCCCTCTTTGGATTTTAGTCTTCAAATTTATTATTATTACTATATATATATATATATATATATATATATATATATATATATATATATATATATATATATATATATATATATATATATATATATATATATATATATATATATATATATATATATATAATATATAAGAACAAAAGATGGTTAAAAGAGTTCCATGTATTTTATTATGCGCATTTCAAAAACAAATATCATCATGCAATAATATTTGTGTTTTCATCAGATAAAACATGAAGACATGATATGAAGGTTAAAAAACACTTGTGGATAGTTCAGTTTTAAATCAACATATAACTGAACTATCCACAAGTGTTTTTTAACCTTCATATCATGTCTTCATGTTTTATCTGATGAAAACACAAATATTATTGCATGATGATATTTGTTTTTGAAGTGCGCATAATAAAATACATGGAACTCTTTTAACCATCTTTTGTTCTTATATATTATGTATACTCCAGTCCTACAAACTGTAGAGTGCTTATTATCCGATATCTGCATTGCTTTATTGTACTACAATAAAACTCACCTCCTACATATATATATATATATATATATATATATATATATGCAAAAGTTCTATTTAAATTGTTGGGATACAACAAGTAAATATTTTTATAACTAATATAAAGCACTCGACAAGTATTTGATGTCGTCCAAAAGTAATGGTCGCATTTTGAAAAGGGTACGTCAATGTTTATTTATAAAACTGGTATATATTGTATTTTGTCTGATGAAGGCATACCATAATTTAACTTGGTATCTTTGAAATATGTATAATGAAATAAATATGGTTTTATAAATTTAGTTTCCATTTGTTAATATCGCATATATATATATATATATATATATATATATATATAGTAATAATAATAAATTTGAAGACTAAACTCCAAAGAGGGCTCAATAAGGATAAATATATATCAGATATATAAGAACCACCTAATAGAATATTAGTCTACGACTTCATTTATACCATAAACGTGGTTTTGTCTTTGCATACAATTGTTTTCACCGCTCCACATAATGACGTATTATCTTCGTTGGCAGTATCGGTAGAGGGTCTGACGCCTTGCTTTGCAGCAAAGAGTTACGGCCCTTTACGGTCTGAGTTCACTTTGCCTTTCATATCCTTACGGGGTCGATAAAATAAAGTACCAGTAATACACTGGAGTAATTTGCTGGCCTTGTGCCCCCAAAAGTAGAAACATTTATCTTTGTTTGTTTTTTCTTTGCCAGGGAACGTTTCCACGAACCAAACTATCGTCTTCCTGTCTTCCTTCGGTTGCAACGTTTTTTGAAATATTTACTTCTGCCTTCACAGATTGACTTTTTTAGTTTCAGAAGATCCCGTTAAGGGTGAAAGCAGCGATTCTTTGCTTAAACTTTAATCTGTTATTTTAATAAATATATATATATATCTTCTCTCTCCCCTCTCTCTATCTCTCTCTCTCTCTCTTACATTCTCTATATCTATCTCTCTCTCTCTTACATTCTCTTTATCTCTCTCTCTCTTACATTCTCTCTATCTATCTCTCCCTCTCTCCAACTCTCTCTGCCCCTCTCATTCTCTCTATCTATCTCTATCTCTCTCTCTCTCTTACATTCTCTCTATCTCTCTCTCTCTCTCTCTCTCTTACATTCTCTCTATCTCTCTCTCTCTCTTACATTCTCTCTATCTATCTCTCTCTCTTACATTCTCTCTCTCTCTCTCTCTCTCTCTCTCTCTTACATTCTCTCTATATCTCTCTCTCTCTCTCTTACATTCTCTCTCTCTCTCTCTCTCTCTCTCTCTCTCTCTCTCTCTCTCTCTCTATCTATCTATCTATCTATCTATCTCTTCCTCTCTCTGCCCCTCTCATTCTCTCTCTATCTCTATCTCTATCTCTATCTCTCTATCTATCTCTCTCTCTCTATCTCTATCTCTATCTCTATCTCTCTATCTATCTCTCTCTCTCTCTCTCGTTGCAGGTTTCGTATTCCTTGCTGTGTTTGGCTTTATATTCTTGTTGCAGTTTTTCTGCACCCTGTGTCATCGCATCGGTACGCTGCTGCACCTAATTGCCCGCTCTCCTTACAAGTTCGGAGCGGGGTTCAAGACTAGTTGGTCATTCCAGGACAAACGGCTTTTCCCTCGAGTACCCCTGGACAGGAGTGACTTCGAGACAGACATCACAACAGGAAAACGAATAAAGGATTTCGAGAACTCACAGAGACAATTAGGTAATCCTTAGAAATTTGACAAAACAACAACAATAACAACAATAACAGTAACAACAACAACACTAACACTTACAACAGCAGCAACAACAACAACAGTAACAGCAACAACAATAACACTTACAGCAGCAGTAACAACAACAACAACAACAACAACAGTAACAACAACAACACTAACAACGACAGTAACAACAACAACAACAGTAACAACAACAACAGTAACAACAACAATAACACTTACAACAGCAGTAACAACAACAACAACAACAACAGTAACAACAACAACAACAACAGTAACAACACTAACAACAACAGTAACAACAACAACAGTAACAACAACAACAGTAACAACAACAACAACAGTAACAACACTAACAACAACAGTAACAACAACAACAGTAGCAACAGTAACAACAGCAACAACAACACTAGCAACAACAGTAACAACAACAACAACAGTAACAACAACAGTAACAACAACAACAGTAACAACAACAATAACACTTACAACAGCAGTAACAACAACAACAACAACAACAACAGTAACAACAACAACAACAGTAACAACAACAACAACAACAACAACAGTAACAACACTAACAACAACAGTAACAACAACAACAGTAACAACAACAACAGTAGCAACAGTAACAACAGCAACAACAACACTAGCAACAACAGTAACAACAACAACAACAGTAACAACAACAGTAACAACAACAACAACAGTAACAACAACAGTAACAACAACAACAGTAGCAACAACAACAGTAACAACAACAACAGTAACAACAACAACAGTAGCAACAGTAACAACAGCAACAACAACACTAGCAACAACAGTAACAACAACAACAACAACAGTAACAACAACAGTAACAACAACAACAACAGTAACAACAACAGTAACAACAACAACAGTAACAACAACAACAGTAACAACAACAGTAACAACAACAACAACAGTAACAACAACAGTAACAACAACAACACTAGCAACAACAACAGTAACAACAACAACAGTAACAACAACAGTAACAACAACAACAGTAACAACAACAACACTAACAACAACAACAGTAGCAACAACAACAGTAACAACAACAACAGTAACAACAACAACAGTAGCAACAGTAACAACAGCAACAACAACACTAGCAACAACAGTAACAACAACAACAACAACAGTAACAACAACAGTAACAACAACAGTAACAACAACAACAGTAACAACAACAACACTAACAACAACAACAGTAGCAACAACAGTAACAACAACAACAACAAGAGTAACAACAACAACAACAATAGTTTCTGGCTTTAGCACAAGGCCATATATATGTGTGTGTGTGCTTGTATATATATATATATATATATTTTCAAATGCAGGAGGGCGCTATAGAAGTGGTGGATAGCTTCCGGTACCTAGGAGATCAGATTAGCATGGGAGGAGGGTGTTCCGAGGCCATAGTATCTAGAATAAGGACGGGTTGGAAGAAGTTTAGGGAGCTGCTTCCTCTGTTGACGAAGAAGGGTTTCTCTCAGCGTACGAAAGGCCGGTTGTATGATGCCTGCGTGAGGAGCGCGATGCTGCATGGTAGTGAGACATGGGCAGCAACTGCAGAGGATATGCGACGGCTGGAGAGAAATGGGGCAAGCATGCTCCGTTGGATGTGCAGTGTAAATGTGCGTGAACGACCCAGCATAAATGTGTTGAGAGAGAAACTGTGTCTGAGAGGGATAGAATGTAGTGTACGGGAGAGGAGATTGAGGTGGTATGGACATGTGATGCGCATGGAGGATGACCGATGGGTGAAGAAGTGCCAGGAAATGCCAGTTGAAGGAAGACGTGGTAGAGGTAGACCACAAAAAACATGGGCGGAGGTGGTGAGAACAGACCTCAGATCATTGAAGCTCACGGTGGAGATGACGAGGGACCGTGACGAGTGGAGAGATGCTGTGCTGAATAAGACACGTCCCACCCTTGCAAGCAGGGAAAAGTGGACGTAAAATGATGATGATGATGATGATGATGATGATGATGATGATCAAGCAAAAGGGATATTTGATTTGTTAAGATTTCATTCCTGGATATGTCACTATTTCTAAAACAAACTTTGTATTTTATCTGATGAGAACGTACCAAAGTTTTGGTATCCTTGAAATATATATAATAGAATAAATATGGTTTTATAAATATAGTTTCCATTTATTTAATATCATTGATATATATATATATATATATATATATATATATTACGGTGATGATGATGATGATATATATATATATTTCTCCATGCTAGCATGGGTTAGATGAGTTGTCCTGTTTTGAGAAATGCCTGATCAGGTGACTATGTGTTGCTCATAAAGAACCGATT
>OZ024766.1:3501849-3529349 GCA_964016885.1 Eledone cirrhosa
TGGCACCTCCACGACCACTTTACAGAGTGGACTGGGTGCTTTTTTGCCGTGGCACCTCCACGACCACTTTACAGTGAGTGCTGGGTGCTTTTTTGCCGTGACACCTCCACGACCACTTTACAGTGAGTGCTGGGTGCTTTTTTGCCGTGGCACCTCCACGACCACTTTACAGTGAGTGCTGGGTGCTTTTTTGCCGTGGCACCTCCACGACCACTTTACAGTGAGTGCTGGGTGCTTTTTTGCCGTGGCACCTCCACGACCACTTTACAGTGAGTGCTGGGTGCTTTTTTGCCGTGACACCTCCACGACCACTTTACAGTGAGTGCTGGGTGCTTTTTTGCCGTGGCACCTCCACGACCACTTTACAGTGAGTGCTGGGTGCTTTTTTGCCGTGGCACCTCCACGACCACTTTACAGTGAGTGCTGGGTGCTTTTTTGCCGTGGCACCTCCACGACCACTTTACAGTGAGTGCTGGGTGCTTTTTTGCTGTGGCACCTCCACGACCACTTTACAGTGAGTGCTGGGTGCTTTTTTGCCGTGGCACCTCCACGACCACTTTACAGTGAGTGTTGGGTGCTTTTTTGCCGTGGCACCTCCACGTCCACTTTACAGTGTGTGCTGGGTGCTTTTTTGCCGTGGCACCTCCACGACCACTTTACAGTGAGTGCTGGGTGCTTTTTTGCCGTGGCACCTCCACGACCACTTTACAGTGAGTGCTGGGTGCTTTTTTGCTGTGGCACCTCCACGACCACTTTACAGTGAGTGCTGGGTGCTTTTTTGCCGTGGCACCTCCACGACCACTTTACAGTGAGTGTTGGGTGCTTTTTTGCCGTGGCACCTCCACGTCCACTTTACAGTGTGTGCTGGGTGCTTTTTTGCCGTGGCACCTCCACGACCACTTTACAGTGAGTGCTGGGTGCTTTTTTGCCGTGGCACCTCCACGACCACTTTACAGTGAGTGCTGGGTGCTTTTTTGCCGTGGCACCTCCACGACCACTTTACAGTGAGTGTTGGGTGCTTTTTTGCCGTGGCACCTCCACGACCACTTTACAGTGAGTGCTGGGTGCTTTTTTGCCGTGGCACCTCCACGACCACTTTACAGTGAGTGCTGGGTGCTTTTTTGCTGTGGCACCTCCACGACCACTTTACAGTGAGTGCTGGGTGCTTTTTTGCCGTGGCACCTCCACGACCACTTTACAGTGAGTGTTGGGTGCTTTTTTGCCGTGGCACCTCCACGTCCACTTTACAGTGTGTGCTGGGTGCTTTTTTGCCGTGGCACCTCCATGTCCACTTTACAGTGAGTGCTGGGTGCTTTTTTGCCGTGGCACCTCCATGTCCACTTTACAGTGAGTGCTGGGTGCTTTTTTGCCGTGGCACCTCCACGACCACTTTACAGTGTGGGCTGGGTGCTTTTTTGCCGTGGCACCTCCATGTCCACTTTACAGTGAGTGCTGGGTGCTTTCTTGCCGTGGCACCTCCACGACCACTTTACAGTGTGGGCTGGGTGCTTTCTTGCCGTGGCACCTCCATGTCCACTTTACAGTGTGGGCTGGGTGCTTTTTTGCCGTGGCACCTCCATGTCCACTTTACAGTGTGGGCTGGGTGCTTTTTTGCCGTGGCACCTCCATGTCCACTTTACAGTGTGGGCTGGGTGCTTTTTTGCCGTGGCACCTCCATGTCCACTTTACAGTGTGGGCTGGGTGCTTTTTTGCAGTGGCACCTCCATGTCCACTTTACAGTGTGGGCTGGGTGCTTTTTTGCAGTGGCACCTCCACGACCACTTTACAGTGAGTGCTGGGTGCTTTTTCTCCTTTCTACACCTGAGTAAACTGGAGCAATGTGAAATAAAGTGTCTTGCTCAAGGAAACAACACATCACCCAGTCTGAGAATTGAACTCACAACCTTTCGATTGCAAGCCCAATGCTCTAACCACTAAGCCATGTGCCTCCATATGTATATATTTATGTATACCATCACAGATGTGGTAGCCAGTGGTTGGAGCAGGAACGAAGTGAAATATTTATTACAAAACAACAGGAGGCCAGACTGCAACTGTAGCAGCAGCAGCAGCAGTAGTAGTAGTAGTAGTAGTAGTAGTAGTAGTAGTAGTAGTAGTAGTAGTAGTAGTAGTAGTAGTAGTAGTAGCAGCAGCAGCAGCAGTAGTAGTAGTAGTAGTAGTAGTAGTAGTAGTAGTAGTAGTAGTAGTAGCAGCTGTAGTAGTAGTACCAGCTGTAGTAGTAGCAGTAGTAGTAGTAGCAGCAGTAGTAGTAGTAGTAGTAGTAGTAGCAGCTGTAGTAGTAGTAGCAGCTGTAGTAGTAGCAGTAGTAGTAGTAGCAGCAGTAGTAGTAGTAGTAGTAGTAGTAGTAGTATTAGTAGCAGCTGTAGTAGTAGTAGCAGCTGTAGTAGTAGCAGTAGTAGTAGTAGCAGTAGTAGTAGTAGCAGCTGTAGTAGTAGCAGTAGTAGTAGTAGTAGCAGTAGTAGTAGTAGTAGTAGTAGCAGTAGTAGTAGTAGTAGTAGTAGTAGTAGTAGTAGTAGCAGCTGTAGTAGTAGTAGCAGCAGTAGTAGTAGTAGTAGCAGCTGTAGTAGTAGTAGCAGCAGTAGTAGTAGTAGTTGCAGTAGTAGTAGTAGTAGTCTGACAACTCAGGCCAATATCAGAAAGAAGCAATGTCTGCTGTTACAACTACACTAATAGCTGTTGCTGTTCTTCTTGTCAGTATACCAAGCAATGTCTGGAGTTCCCAGGAACCCCAAAAATATACAAAGTAAGTTGCTGTTGTTCTTACTGTTGTTGTTGTTACTGTAATGTTTATATATCTATCTATCTAGGGCAGTTAAAATTCCCAAGATCCATGGACGAGTTCTCTCCAGCGGTCTCTGTCCCTCATTATCGCTGCCATGTCCTGCGTCTCCAACAGACCAGTGTCTGTCCTTAGGGAATCAACATATGTTAACCTCGGTCTCCCTCTTCTAGTGTGTCCGTGAAGGGGCTCCCACAGAAGTACTGAGTGCAGTGTCAACTCTGGAAGTCGGTGAGCATATCCAGCTAACCTAGTGTGTCCGTGAAGGGGCTCCCACAGTAGCACTGAGTGCAGTGTCAACTCTGGATGTCGGTGAGCATGTCCAGCTAACCCAGTGTATCCATGCAGGGGCTCCCACAGGAGCACTGAGTGCAGTGTCAACTCTGGATGTCGGTGAGCATGTCCAGCTAACCTCAGTCTCCCCTGTGTCACTCTCGAGCTGACTTTTGGGAGACTCCCATACAGCTCTGAGTTTTTCATCCTCAGTGTATACTGATAAATGTTCAGAGCCATCCTCAGCATTCTCGTGTAGCACCCATCGACCATCTGAGTGAGTTTCTTGGTCAGTGTCCAAGTCTCAGACCCGCACAGCAGCACAGACTCCACTACAGCAATGAAGAGGCGGATCTTAAGTTCTTTACAAAGTTATGACTTCCACACCGACCTCAAACTGTGGCACGCTGCCCAGGCCTTGCTCTTCCTCTCGACCACATCATCTTCCATGTTCCCAATCTTTGCTCCCAGATACAGGAAGTCCTCAACCAATTCTAGTGGCTTCCCAACCACATTCATAATCTCTGGCTTCTTAATATTCTCTACCAGATTCTTCGTCTTAATCTCGTTCATTCTCAGCCCCACACTCATCGACACAGTCTCAACCTCCTGCATCAAATCCTCTGCCTCCTTCATCGTGTTTGTCACCAGAACTATGTTGTTAACTATCTTTTTCGCCTTAACTCTCCTGCTCTGAGCCGGTGCTACAGTAAAGCCAGAGTCCTGGTGTTTCTCCAGTGCGAGGCGCATACAATAGTCCACTACGAGGACAAAAAGGTAGTGAGCCAATGTATCTCCCTGGAGCACTCCAGCCAGTATCTCAAAGAACTCTGTCATCCCATCAGGTGTAATGACTTGGGCTTTGGTGTTGGTGTAGAGCAGTGATATCAGGTCCACTAGCTTCTTGCGGATTCCATAAGCCTGTAAGACAGGGGTGCATAGCATATTCCATTAGTGGGTCACTTTTTGAACATAAGAACAACTATTAGGGCCTTTAATGTTCCACTACCAGTACCACCACCACCACCACCAACACCACCACCACCACCAACACCACCAACACCACCAACACCACCCCATGCACCACTACTCCCCCCCCATACCCCCCCCCCAACCAACAGCCCCCCCATCCCACCACCCGCACCCCACCACCACTACCACCACCACCACCAACACCACCCCATGCACCACTACCACCCCCACCAACAATACCCCCCCCCCCCCCCCCACCACCACCACCACCACCACCCCCAACAACACCCCCCACACCACTACCCCCCACACACACAGTCCACCACCACTACCACCACCACCAACACCACCCCACAACCACTACCCCCCACCAGCACCCAACAACCCCCCCAATACCTTCACCCCCCACTACCACCCCATCACCACCACCACCACCACCACCACCACCAGCACCCCCACACCCCACCACCACTACCACCACCCACAACCACTACCACCCCACCACCAATACCCCCACCTCCACCCCCCCACCAGCACCCAACAACACCACCCCCCAATACCCCCCACTACCCCCCACCCAATACCCCCCCCCCCCCAATACCCCCCCCCCCCCCACACCCACCACCAGCTAATACTACAAATGTTGCCAGCATTAACCTACTTCGATGCAGTCATAAAACGACACATTTTCCATTCTTTTTTACTGCTTTTAATAATTACACTGTGGCCATGCTAGAGCAATGCCGTGCTTAAGTTGGTCGGATTGACCCTAGTGTGTGTTTTACACACACACACACGCACACACACACACAATCATCATCATATTCACCACCACCACCACCACCACCACCACACAGTCCACACTGTAATGTGGTAGTGTAGGTAACACGGTAAAAAGCTCCCAGTCCACACTGTAATGTGGTAGTGTAGGTAACACGGTAAAAAGCTCCCAGTCCACACTGTAATGTGGTAGTGTAGGTAACACGGTAAAAACCTCCCAGTCCACACTGTAATGTGGTAGTGTAGGTAACACGGTAAAAACCTCCCAGTCCACACTGTAATGTGGTAGTGTAGGTAACACGGTAAAAACCTCCCAGTCCACACTGTAATGTGGTAGTGTAGGTAACACGGTAAAAACCTCCCAGTCCACACTGTAATGTGGTAGTGTAGGTAACACGGTAAAAAGCTCCCAGTCCACACTGTAATGTGGTAGTGTAGGTAACACGGTAAAAACCTCCCAGTCCACACTGTAATGTGGTAGTGTAGGTAACACGGTAAAAAGCTCCCAGTCCACACTGTAATGTGGTAGTGTAGGTAACACGGTAAAAACCTCCCAGTCCACACTGTAATGTGGTAGTGTAGGTAACACGGTAAAAACCTCCCAGTCCACACTGTAATGTGGTAGTGTAGGTAACACGGTAAAAACCTCCCAGTCCACACTGTAATGTGGTAGTGTAGGTAACACGGTAAAAACCTCCCAGTCCACACTGTAATGTGGTAGTGTAGGTAACACGGTAAAAACCTCCCAGTCCACACTGTAATGTGGTAGTGTAGGTAACACGGTAAAAACCTCCCAGTCCACACTGTAATGTGGTAGTGTAGGTAACACGGTAAAAACCTCCCAGTCCACACTGTAATGTGGTAGTGTAGGTAACACGGTAAAAACCTCCCAGTCCACACTGTAAACGTGGTTGGTGTTAGGAAGGGCATCCAGCTGTAGATAACCCGCCAGACAGTCCTATACGAGCAAGACAACCACTCCTGCCTCAAGTGGGAAAACTCCCGTCCAAACCCATGCGAGCGTGGAAGATGGACATTAAACGATGATGATGATGATGAGTGGCCAGTTACAGCCGGTTTGAACAGAAAAAGGTAAGAGAATTCCCCTGGGGCTTGGGTATCTCTAGCTGAATCCATTCTACTGCAAGCATTCATGTCAGGCCCCTTGTATGAGGACACCTTCCTTCCTTCCCACACCCCAACATGCTGGGAGTACATGGACAGGATCATTGAGCACTGCTCTTCCTGATCAGTATGAGTGGCCAGTTACAGCCGGTTTGAACAGGAAAAGGTAAGAGAATTCTGGCCGGATGCGGACAGTTTAAATGCTAAAGGGTTAAAACAAGAGCAGCAAATCAATAGGTTGCAGTGATGGGTCTGTCCTTTCTTTTTTACAGTTATCAGTTACTTCAGGTAGTACCTGAGACGGACAAACAACTGGACACGTTAAGGAAGTTCCACCATGATCGCGATGTAAGTATACATTTGCTTTTTGTTGTGACACCTACATGACCACTTTACAGTGTGGACTGGGTACTTTTTGTTGTGACACCTACATGACCACTTTACAGTGTGGACTGGGTACTTTTTGTTGTGACACCTACATGACCACTTTACAGTGTGGACTGGGTGCTTTTTGTTGTGACACCTACATGACCACTTTACAGTGTGGACTGGGTGCTTTTTGTTGTGACACCTACATGACCACTTTACAGTGTGGACTGGGTACTATTTGTTGTGACACCTACATGACCACTTTACAGTGTGGACTGGGTACTTTTTGTTGTGACACCTACATGACCACTTTACAGTGTGGACTGGGTACTTTTTGTTGTGACACCTACATGACCACTTTACAGTGTGGACTGGGTACTTTTTGTTGTGACACCTACTCGACCACCTTACAGTGTGGGCTGGGTACTTTTTGTCGTGACACCTACATGACCACTTTACAGTGTGGACTAGGTACTTTTTGTTGTGACACCTACATGACCACTTTACAGTGTGGACTGGGTGCATTTCATCACGACACCTACACAACCACTCTACTGTGCATAGTGAGAGCATTTTGTCATGACACCAACATGAGCACTTAGCTGTGTGGACTGGGTACTTATTGTTATGACTCCATATATATATATATATGGAGAGGGATGGGCCCTGCCATGTATATCAGGATGTTACAGAAGTGAAGGTCCCAAAACACAGCCCCATGGCACACCTACGTGGAACACCTCCATGGCACTGTATTTGAGGCACAATATATATCTTGTTTCCATTGCTTTGTTCTAGGTTGTATTCTGGAAGCCCCCTACCGATGTCAATCATGCCGCCACATTTATTGTGGCACCAGATAAAGTCCAGGAGGTCCGTGAATCCCTCTCTCCAGACAAGGCATCAGTGAAGCTTCTGCATGCAAACATACAAAGGTGAGACTTCAGCTAAATTCTTTCTCTGCAAGTTTCACCACCATCACATCTTCCCACCGCCATCAGCTGCTACAAGAATAGAGTCAGTAATGAGAGTTGTGACGAGAACTGGAATGGTTAGGTCATGTGTTGGGGAAGGATGAAAGTGACGGCTATTTCTGGACTAAATTAGAATTTTTAGCGTGGTAAACAAATAGCCGAACTTTTCAAGAGGTTATTCCTTACATGGGAAGATTGTAGATGTCAAAAGGATTGGCCAAAATTTCTTGTAAACACAAGTAAATCTTTCATGGGAGTGGGTGGGGGGTGGGGGTGGCTGAACCAGCCTCTTTGTTCTACAGGCAAGTTCAGCCACCCCCACCCTACGACTCTGTCAGGCTTTATACCATACATCATCATCACCATTTTACGTCCGCTTTTCCCTGCTCGCAAGGGTGGGACATACATACATACACACATACATATATACTATTATATTTTCATGGTGTAGGCTTTATCTCACATAATTATCTCACATAATATCGACTCTATGAGATTTTATGTATATGAGCAGCCACTCACAGCCGGTTTAAACAGGGAGAGGTGAGACAATTCTGTCCAGATATGGCCAGTTTAAATACTAATGGGTTAACATGGAAGGTCTAAAGTGCTTGTTGTTGTTGTTGTTATATATTTGATAGATTAATTGAGGAGGAGAAAGAATCCAATACTCGAAGAGGGAGTTTTGCTTCTTCTGCTGAACCAAGAACAAATCTTAACCGATACCTGAGCTTACACGAGGTAAGACTAACTTGGTTACAATTTCTTTATCACTTTTTATATATTTCTCTCTCTCTTTTCTGTTTCAACACACACACACACACATTCATCATTCATATAGAAATAATAAATGTGAAGACTAAAATCCGAAGAGGGCTCGATAAAGATTATATATATATATATATAAGGTTGTTGTGAGTTCAATTCCCAGACCGGGTGATGTGTTGTTTCCTTGAGCAAGACACTTTATTTCACATTGCTCCAGTTTACTCAGCTGTAGAAATGAGATGATAGGGACTGGGGTCCCTACCATTCCACCGTAAAGTGGTCGTGGAGGTGCCACGAAAAAAAAAAGCACCCACCACTCACTGTAAATGAGGTTGGTGTTAGGAAGGGCATCCAGCTGTAGAGATCAAGCCAGAATCAGTTCCTGTATGAACAAGACAAGGTCAGCCGACCGGACACTGCCCACAACAGGACAACCCGTCTAACCCATGCTAGCATGGAAGAACGAACGTAAAACGGGGATGATGATGATGATGATGATGATGATGATGATATATATATAAAAAGAGTCAGGACCTCCAACAGCTGAGCTCTGGCTGTTTGGACAGCTAGATCCGAACTGCTGTCTTAGTTCAGATCTAGCTGTCGAAATGGCCGGAGCTCAGCTGTCGGGGTCCTGACTCTTTTCCTATTACCCACTCTACTACCCTAAGTATTGAGGACTCTGGTGTGTTATGGTCCACCTAGTTTCTTACCACACTTTCTTTGTTATATATATATATATATTTAGAATGTTGAGAAGTGACACACGAGTTGATATATATAATAGTAAAAAAAGAAAAAAACGGTAGAAAATGCTAAAGGGATTTTCTCATAGAATAACAGCAAAACATTTATTTATGAACTGTTGGAAACGAGTTCATAACTTTGAAGTTATGAACTGTTGGAAACGAGTTCATAGCTTTGAAGTTATGAACTGTTGGAAACGAGTTCATAACTTTGAAGTTATGAACTGTTGGAAACGAGTTCATAGCTTTGAAGTTATGAACTGTTGGAAACGAGTTCATAACTTTGAAGTTATGAACTGTTGGAAACGAGTTCATAGCTTTGAAGTTATGAACTGTTGGAAACGAGTTCATAACTTTGAAGTTATGAACTGTTGGAAACGAGTTCATAGCTTTGAAGTTATGAACTGTTGGAAACGAGTTCATAACTTTGAAGTTATGAACTGTTGGAAACGAGTTCATAGCTTTGAAGTTATGAACTGTTGGAAACGAGTTCATAACTTTGAAGTTATGAACTGTTGGAAACGAGTTCATAGCTTTGAAGTTATGAACTGTTGGAAACGAGTTCATAGCTTTGAAGTTATGAACTGTTGGAAACGAGTTCATAGCTTTGAAGTTATGAACTGTTGGAAACGAGTTCATAGCTTTGAAGTTATGAACTGTTGGAAACGAGTTCATAGCTTTGAAGTTATGAACTGTTGGAAACGAGTTCATAGCTTTGAAGTTATGAACTGTTGGAAACGAGTTCATAGCTTTGAAGTTATGAACTGTTGGAAACGAGTTCATAGCTTTGAAGTTATGAACTGTTGGAAACGAGTTCATAGCTTTGAAGTTATGAACTGTTGGAAACGAGTTCATAGCTTTGAAGTTATGAACTGTTGGAAACGAGTTCATAGCTTTGAAGTTATGAACTGTTGGAAACGAGTTCATAGCTTTGAAGTTATGAACTGTTGGAAAAGAGTTCAAACATGTTAGGACGAGTTATCTCGTCTACAGCCCTGAAGAGGTTAATTAATTGTGTATCTCTTTACAGTATTTTGAGTTTATGAAGGACATCAATAGTTCATACCCAAATATGGAAGTGGTGACTTATGGGAAATCATATGAAGACAGAGATCTGATGGCTGTAAAGGTATATATTTATCTATCTATTAGTGTCTGCAACCCCCTATCTCATCAATCCCTTGGCTGTATGCCTATCACTCTATCCATCTGTCTATATGTCTATCTATCTATTTGTTTGTCTATCTATCTCTCTATCTATTTGTACAGTGGCTATGGTGAAAGGTGTTATATGGTGGACGAGGTTGAGAGGACTGAGGACAGATGCCTTTCTCTCCGGACAACAACTCATTCCCTTCTTTAGGTACCACTTTAGAAGAAGAATCAGGGTGGAGAGAGAGGCACTGCACCCCAGTAAATTTACTGAAAGGTGAGTGAATGTGGCGAGAATGGCCCGAGTGATTGGACCTTCTCTGTTTATAAGCCTGTAGGTTGAAGAAGAGAGCAAAAGGAAGAAAGGAGCACTTGCACAACACGCTCCTGGAGTTGAGGTTTGTTCTATCTACGGGGTATGAAACAACCCATTTGTGGTGCCTCCCCCCTATTGGGGATTTCGATTGTTATAATTGTTTGTTTTATATTTTTTTACACAATTGTATGTCTATCTATCTATCTATCTATCTATCTATCTGTCTGTCTGTCTATCTGGGCGCCTGGCACACCGAGTGTGCCCAGGCGCTCACGGCTCTCTGGCAGGCGGACCCGGCTGTCAGTCGAGAATCCACCTCGTCATTCTATAGAGGGCTGGTGGTTAGCAGGTGCGACGACGCCCTCGGAGAAGCCCTAGGCATGGAGGAAGACGAACTGGCCAACCTGTTCGGTAGGACATTCAGCCCGGGACCCATGGATAACTTCCAGAGGTCCCTGGCCTAGCAATGCTACAGAAGGGCTCTGCCAGTTCGAGAAAGGCTCTACAGACACGGGCGCCCGGGTAGGGACCCATCGAAAAAGATGTCCCAGATGCGTGTGCGACGAGGAAACCGTTGCACACGCATTGGTACACTGTTCGGGCATTGCCGATCTGTGGGGCTATGTCGAACAACTGCTGTCAAGGGTGGGACCGATCCGGTTGACCACCGAGTCTATTGTAACGATCAAGCCGCCTCCCCTCTTCAAAAACGAAGGAGAGGCGGTGTTTCTGTGCGTAATAGCCATGGCGAAAGAGGTTGTATGGTGGACGCGTCTGAAAGGACTGAGGTCAGACACCTTTCTCTCTGGCCAACAACTGGTCCGTTTCTTCCGATATCATTTCGGAAGAAGGATCAGGATGGAGAGAGAGGTGCTGCACCCCAGCCGTTTCTATGAAAGATGGGTGAAAGTGGCGAGAATGGCCCGTGTGAATGGGCCTTCACTCTACATCAGACTATAGGTGAGGAAGATGAAAGACCAAGGGAGCACCCCTTCTCTGTGCTCCTGAGGAGAAGGGTTGCACACTTTTTTCGGGGGTGTGTGCGACCCCCCAAGGCGCCTCCTCTCTATTGAGGACTTTGTTATAAATTTTATTTTTTGTTATATTTTATTTTATTTTTATATATTGTTATTGCCTCCTCCTTATTGAGGACGCCTTGTTTTGTAAACTCCCCCCATTGTACTTGTCCCACTTTTGATGCCCTGGTGGCAAATAAAAGAAATATATCTATCTATTTATCTACATATGTGCTGCCATCTGTTGGTGCACTACAGAAATAGTCCAGAAACTTTCTGATACCACCTCGTATATATTCTTTTGATAAACTCCAACAAACTGACTGACCCCAAAAGGGTTAACCCCTTTTTTTCAGGTGTATAAAGACTATTGTAATCCCACTATCTTTATTGAGGCTGGGGTTCATGCTAGGGAATGGATAGGTATTGCAGTGAGCCTAAAAATCATCAAATACGTAAGTATCAACTGCTCCCATCCTTATCAGTAGATTTAAACTCCCTCTCCTTTCTTATTTTGCTATCTATATATAAAATTCTGCGATTCTGTCATAACACGTAAAGAGAAAGGGGAGTAGTTTGACTGCCTCATACTACTCCTCTTTCTTTACATCTGCTGCCTGCGTGAATGTATCATCATCATCATCGTTTAGCGTCCATCTTCCACGCTAGCATGGGTCTGGACGGAAATTGTCCCACTTGAGGCAAGAGTGGTTGTCTTGCTCGTATAGGACTGTCTGGCGGGTTTTCTACGGCTGGATGCCCTTCCTAACACCAACCACATTTACAGTGTGGACTGGGAGGTTTTTACCGTGTTACCTACACGGCCACATTACAGTGTGGACTGGGAGGTTTTTACCGTGTTACCTACACTACCACATTACAGTGTGGACTGGGAGGTTTTTACCGTGTTACCTACACGGCCACATTACAGTGTGGACTGGGAGGTTTTTACCGTGTTACCTACACTACCACATTACAGTGTGGACTGGGAGGTTTTTACCGTGTTACCTACACGGCCACATTACAGTGTGGACTGGGAGGTTTTTACCGTGTTACCTACACGGCCACATTACAGTGTGGACTGGGAGGTTTTTACCATGTTACCTACACGGCCACATTACAGCGTGGACTGGGAGGTTTTTACCGTGTTACCTACACGGCCACATTACAGCGTGGACTGGGAGGTTTTTACCGTGTTACCTACACGGCCACATTACAGTGTGGACTGGGAGGTTTTTACCGTGTTACCTACACGGCCACATAACAGCGTGGACTGGGAGGTTTTTACCGTGTTACCTACACGGCCATGTAAAAAGAAGGAAGGGGATCTATCTGTCTATATATATATAAATTTCTGCGATTCTGTCACAACACGTAAAGAGAGAGAAGAGTTGTATACACTTAACCCTTTAGCACTTACATTACTCTCTATATATATAGAGGGCGGTGAATTGGCAGTATCGGTAGAGGGTTGGACGCCATGTTTTCTAGCATAGTTACGTCCCTTTTCAGTCTGAGTTCAAATCCCGCCGAGGTTAACTTTGCCTTTCATCCTTAAGGGGTCGATAAAATAAAGTACCAGTAATGTACTGGGTAATTGCTGGCCTTGTGCCTAAAGTAGAAACAATTACTCTCTATATATATATACTATTATGAAGGTTTTACCTCACATAATATTGACTCTATGAGATTTTGATGTTATTTATTTTGAGAACAATACCTTAACATCAGTATGAGTCACCAGTTATGGCTGGTTTGAACAGAAAGAGGTGAGTGAATTCTGGCCAGATATGGCTGGTTTAAACGCTAAAAGGTTAATTCAGACATCTGCTTCAGTGGGACTCCATTCACATGCAGAGTGCACTGCGAAACCTTCCTTGAGAGGAAGGTTTTGCAGCACTGATTTTTATTGCTGCATCATCGCCTGCAATTCTTGCTCTTAATTCAGGCCCCTGTCTTCCATCACTCATGAACATGGCCCCACAAGATACTTAAACTTCTCTACCTGCTTCAGTAGAACTCCCTCTACATGTCGAGTGAGTTAATCCAGCCCCTGTCTTCCATCACTCATGAACATGGCCCCACAAGATACTTAAACTTCTCTACCTGCTTCAGTAGAACTCCCTCTACATGTCGAGTGAGTTAATCCAGCCCCTGTCTTCCATCATTCATGAACATGGCCCCACAAGATACTTAAACTTCTCTACCTGCTTCAGTAGAACTCCCTCTACATGTCGAGTGAGTTAATCCAGCCCCTGTCTTCCATCACTCATGGACATGGCCCCCCAAGATACTTAAACTTCTCTACCTGCTTCAGTAGAACGCCCTCTACATGTCGAGTGATTAATCCAGCCCCTGTCTTCCATCACTCATGAACATGGCCCCCCAAGATACTTAAACTTCTCTACCTGCTTCAGTAGAACTCCCTCTACATGTCGAGTGAGTTAATCCAGCCCCTGTCTTCCATCACTCATGAACATGGCCCCCCAAGATACTTAAACTTCTCTACCTGCTTCAGTAGAACTCCCTCTACATGTCGAGTGAGTTAATCCAGGCCCCTGTCTTCCATCACTCATGGACATGTCCCCCCAAGATACTTAAACTTTTCTACCTGCTTCAGTAGAACTCCCTCTACATGTAGAGTGAGTTAATCCAGCCCCTGTCTTCCATCACTCATGAACATGTCCCCCCAAGATACTTAAACTTCTCTACCTGCTTCAGTAGAATGCCCTCTACATGTTGAGTTCATTGCAGAGGCCTCTTTGAACGGACGACTGCCTTAGGACTGATTTTCATTCATTTCAGTCATGCAGTACTTGGCAGCAAACCTATCAAGTGCATGCGGAGATCACCGTCTGACAAGTTAAGTAGTACCATGTCACCTTTATGTCTATTTTGGGTATTTCAGATGGCTGAAAACAGCAGTCAAGACCCAGAGTTGGCGAAAATACTGGACAGATACAATTGGGTGATTGCGCCCCTTGTCAACCCCGATGGTTATGAATATGCTTACAAGAAGGTAAGTTGTTGTTGTTTAGCCCTGATTAGGTCTACGGGAGACATGGTCACCCGACCAATCTTCCCTGAAGTGGGACTATTCCCGTCTAAACCCATGCTAGCGTGAAAGATCGACATTAAACGATGATGATGATGATGATAGCATGGGTTAGACGGTTTTGTCCCATATATATATATATATATGTTTCTCTCACCTTCTTTCGCCCCCTCTGTCAGTTACACTTTCTATCGACTGGCCCCTTCCTCGCACTTCCACTCACTCACTCTCTGTTTCTCCCCTTCTCACTTCCTCCCGTTTGGCCTGGAGTGGGTTCTCTTCTTGCTCACATCTCACTCACGTCGGATGGTCTGTATCTCGCTCGCTCATGAAATCCACCCAGCTTAAGCTGACCGGATCCCCATGCTGCTTGTTTTTTCCTATATTTGCGTTGCTATCCTTCCCTGTTGTTTACTGTCTCGCTCGCTTTACGCGATTTACTTGTCCCAATAGCTTTATTTAGCTATTGCTCGCACCAACTGGAGGTATATGATTTTTAAAGCGATGAAATACCAATGAAGGTTGGAAAATCACTGACGAAGGACTATTTTTATCATATGTAACCCATGCAGTATTCTTTCTTCTCATGTTTTTATATATATATATATATGTGAAGTAATTCCGTCGGAAAAGTCCAGGAAAAAAGAGTGCTCTATGTAGGTAACAGAGCTTAATAGTTATGTAATAAACAACATAAGGCAATTATTCCATTTACCAGTGGTTTCTTAAAAGCAAAAGATTTTGAGGATTGAAAGCAAAATCTTTTGCTTTTAAGAAACCACTGGTAAATGGAATAATTGCCTTATTTTGTTTATTACATAACTATATATATATATATATATATATATATATATATAAGATCAAAAGATGGTTAAAAGAGTTCCATGTATTTTATTATGCGCATTTCAAAAACAAATATCATCATGCAATAATATTTGTGTTTTCATCAGATAAAATAGGAAGACATGATATGAAGGTTAAAACACACTTGTGAATAGTGCAGTTTTAAATCAACATATGAAAAGTAGTTTTAGATTGATGTGTGATATTGGGGAAACCCCCCCTCAAAAAAAATGTTGCCCCAATATCACACATCAATCTAAAACTACTTTTCATATGTTGATTTAAAACTGCACTATTCACAAGTGTGTTTTAACCTTCATATCATGTCTTCCTATTTTATCTGATGAAAACACAAATATTATTGCATCATGATATTTGTTTTTGAAATGCGCATAATAAAATACATGGAACTCTTTTAACCATCTTTTGATCTTATATATTATGTATACTCCAGTCCTACAAACTGTAGAGTGCTTCTTATCCGATATCTGCATTGCTTTATTGTACTACAATAAAACTCACCTCCTACATATATATATATATATATGTATATATATATATATATGTATATAGGGACGAGTAGGACCCCGACGGCTGAGCTCAAGCCGTCGAAACGGCTTGAGCTCAGCCGTCGGGGTCCTACTCGTTCCTATTACCCACTCTACTACCCTAAGTATTGAGTACTTTGGTGCGTTATGGTCCACCTGGTCCCTTACCACATTTCATTCGTTATATATATGTATATATATATATATATATACACACATATATATTCCAGGACCGACTTTGGAGGAAGAACAGAAATCCTGTCTCAGAAAACTGCATTGGTGTTGACATAAACAGGAACTTCAATATTAGCTGGGGTACAGGTATGTAGACAGATGCATTGTGGGATTGTTGCTACTTCAACGGTCATTCAGTGGTCAGACAGTGGCCATGCTGGGGCACCACCAGTCACTAGGCTGTGGCCATGCTGGGGCACCACCAGTCACTAGGCTGTGGCCATGCTGGGGCACCACCAGTCACTAGGCTGTGGCCATGCTGGGGCACCACCAGTCACTAGGCTGTGGCCATGCTGGGGCACCACCAGTCACTAGGCTGTGGCCATGCTGGGGCACCACCAGTCACTAGGCTGTGGCCATGCTGGGGCACCACCAGTCACTAGGCTGTGGCCATGCTGGGGCACCACCGGTCACTAGGCTGTGGCCATGCTGGGGCACCACCAGTCACTAGGCTGTGGCCATGCTGGGGCACCACCAGTCATTAGGCTGTGGCCATGCTGGGGCACCACCAGTCACTAGGCTGTGGCCATGCTGGGGCACCACCAGTCACTAGGCTGTGGCCATGCTGGGGCACCACCAGTCACTAGACTGTGGCCATGCTGGGGCACCACCGGTCACTAGACTGTGGCCATGCTGGGGCACCACCGGTCACTAGGCTGTGGCCATGCTGGGGCACCACCAGTCACTAGGCTGTGGCCATGCTGGGGCACCACCGGTCACTAGGCTGTGGCCATGCTGGGGCACCACCAGTCACTAGGCTGTGACCATGCTGGGGCACCACCAGTCACTAGGCTGTGACCATGCTGGGGCACCACCAGTCACTAGGCTGTGACACTTAGGTTTGAAGACACGACAAAAGTTCGTTGCAATGAGTTGTGAAACACTTGGACCTGAATGAAAGCTGGATGTTGAGCATGTCCACCCAGCTTTACTAATGGTTTCCAATTTAAATACAAGGCCAGAAATTTGGGAGAAAAGACAAGTCGATTTTCTTGAAAAACGACGGAAAATCGACGGAAAGTAGACGGGAACTAAACGGAACTAGCCGGAAAATAGACGGAAACACGACGGGAAATCGACGGAAAATAGACGGAAAATCGAAGGAACATCGACGGAAAATAGACGGAAAATCGACGGAAAATAGACGGAAAATAGACGGAAAATAGACGGAAAATCGAAGGAAAATCGACGGAAAATAGACGGAAAATAGACGGAAAATCGACGGAAAATCGACGGAAAATAGACGGAAAATAGACAGAAAATCGAAGGAAAATCGACGGAAAATAGACGGAAAATCGACGGAAAATAGACGGAAAATAGACGGAAAATCGACGGAAAATAGACGGAAAATAGACGGAAAATAGAAGGAAAATCGACGGAAAATAGAAGGAAAATCGACGGAAAATCGAAGGAAAATCGACGGAAAATAGACGGGAACTAAACAGAACTAGCCGGAAAATAGACGGAAGATAGACGGATATTCGACGGATACCGACGGAAAATAGACGGAAAATCGACGGAAAATAGACGGAAAATAGATGGAAAATAGACGGAAAATAGACGGAAAATCGAAGGAAAATCGACGGAAAATAGACGGAAAATCGACGGAAAATAGACGGAAAATAGACGGAAAATAGACGGAAAATAGACGGAAAAAAGACGGAAAATAGACGGAAAATCGAAGGAAAATCGACGGAAAATAGACGGAAAATCGACGGAAAATAGACGGAAAATCGAAGGAAAATCGACGGAAAATCGACGGAAAATAGACAGAAAATCGAAGGAAAATCGACGGAAAATAGACGGGAACTAAACAGAACTAGCCGGAAAATAGACGGAAGATAGACGGATATTCGACGGATACCGACGGAAAATAGACGGAAAATCGACGGAAAATAGACGGAAAATAGACGGAAAATAGACGGAAAATAGACGGAAAATCGAAGGAAAATCGACGGAAAATAGACGGAAAATCGACGGAAAATAGACGGAAAATAGACGGAAAATCGACGGAAAATAGACGGAAAATAGACGGAAAATAGACGGAAAATCGAAGGAAAATCGACGGAAAATAGACGGAAAATCGACGGAAAATAGACGGAAAATAGACGGAAAATCGAAGGAAAATCGACGGAAAATAGACGGAAAATAGACAGAAAATCGAAGGAAAATCGACGGAAAATAGACGGGAACTAAACAGAACTAGCCGGAAAATAGACGGAAGATAGACGGATATTCGACGGAAAACCGACGGAAAATAGACGGAAAATCGACGGAAAATCGACGGAAAATAGACGGAAAATAGACGGAAAATAGACGGAAAATCGAAGGAAAATCGACGGAAAATAGACGGAAAATCGACGGAAAATAGACGGAAAATAGACGGAAAATCGACGGAAAATAGACGGAAAATAGACGGAAAATAGACGGAAAATCGAAGGAAAATCGACGGAAAATAGACGGAAAATCGACGGAAAATAGACGGAAAATAGACGGAAAATCGAAGGAAAATCGACGGAAAATAGACGGAAAATAGACAGAAAATCGAAGGAAAATCGACGGAAAATAGACGGGAACTAAACAGAACTAGCCGGAAAATAGACGGAAGATAGACGGATATTCGACGGATACCGACGGAAAATAGACGGAAAATCGACGGAAAATAGACGGAAAATAGACGGAAAATAGACGGAAAATAGACGGAAAATCGACGGAAAATAGACGGAAAATCGACGGAAAATAGACGGAAAATAGACGGAAAATCGACGGAAAATAGACGGAAAATAGACGGAAAATAGACGGAAAATCGAAGGAAAATCGACGGAAAATAGACGGAAAATCGACGGAAAATAGACGGAAAATAGACGGAAAATCGAAGGAAAATCGACGGAAAATAGACGGAAAATAGACAGAAAATCGAAGGAAAATCGACGGAAAATAGACGGGAACTAAACAGAACTAGCCGGAAAATAGACGGAAGATAGACGGATATTCGACGGAAAACCGACGGAAAAAAGACGGAAAATCGACAGAAAATAGAGGGGAACTAAACGGAACTAGACGGAAAATCGACGGAAACCCGACAGAAAATCGACGGAAAATAGACGGAAAATCGAAGGAAAATCGACGGAAAATAGAAGGAAAATCGACGGAAAATAGACGGAAAATAAACGGGAAATCGAGGTGAAATCGACGGAAAATAGATGCAACTAGTCGGAAATAGCTGGAAATAGCCGAAGATAGCCGGACATACCCGGAAATACCCGGTAATAACCGAAAATATCGGAAATTATCCGGGAATAGCCGGAAGTGACCGGAAATAGCCGGAAATACCCGGAGATAGCCGGAAATAACCGGAAATACCCGAAAATAGCCGGAAATACCCGGAATTACCCGGAAATACCCGGAATTACCCGGAAATACCCGGAAACACCCGAAAATGACCGGAAACACCCGGAAGTAGCCGGAAACACCCGAAAATAGCCGGAAATACACGGAAATACCCGGAAATTACCGAAAATAGCCGGAAACAGCCGAAAATACCCGGAAACACCCGGAAACACCCGTAAATAGACGGAAATACACGGAAATACTCGGAAATGATCGAAAATAACCGGAAATACCCGGAAATAGCCGAAAATACCCTAGACTGTGGCCATGCTGGGGCACCACCAGTCATTAGGCTGTGGCCATGCTGGGGCTCCACCAGCCACTAGGCTGTGGCCAAGCTGGGGCACCACCAGTCATTAGGCTGTGGCCATGCTGGGGCACCACCAGCCACTAGACTGTGGCCATGCTGGGGCACCACCAGTCATTAGGCTGTGGCCATGCTGGGGCACCACCAGCCACTAGACTGTGGCCATGCTGGGGCACCACCAGTAATTAGACTGTGGCCATGCTGGGGCACCACCAGCCACTAGACTGTGGCCATGCTGGGGCACCACCAGTCATTAGGCTGTGGCCATGCTGGGGCACCACCAGCCACTAGACTGTGGCCATGCTGGGGCACCACCATGTTTAGGGCCCAGCCTATACTGTTAAATATCCATCTGCTGGGGCCCTTCTATAGATCTATTGTGTTTTCTCTTCCACGCATATATCAGGTGATAGCAGCCGTGATCCTTGCAGGGAGACCTACTGTGGCTCAGAGCCCTTGTCAGAGCCAGAAACCCGTTCTTTAAGGAACTTAATAAAATCTTCACACCCCCTGATTGCTTACATTTCTTTGCACTCCTTCTCCCAGATGATCATGACCCCTTATTCCTACACAGAAAAGCAGCCAGATGACTATAGAGAACTGGTAAGTAAACTGCTGTTTCATATCAGCACAGGACGGTACAAATGGGCATTTCTGCTCATTTGTACCACCCTGTGCTGTCCTTAACCCTTTAGCATTTACATTACTCTATATATACTATTGTATTTTCACAGTAAAGGCTTTACCTCACATAATATCTCACATAACATTTACATTACTCTATATATACTATTGTATTTTCACAGTAAAGGCTCTACCTCACATAATATCTCACATAACATTTACATTACTCTATATATACTATTGTATTTTCACAGTAAAGGCTTTACCTCACATAATATCTCACATAACATTTACATTACTCTATATATACTATTGTATTTTCACAGTAAAGGCTCTACCTCACATAATATCTCACATAACATTTACATTACTCTATATATACTATTGTATTTTCACAGTAAAGGCTTTACCTCACATAATATCTCACATAACATTTACATTACTCTATATATACTATTGTATTTTCACAGTAAAGACTTTACCTCACATAATATCTCACATAACATTTACATTACTCTATATATACTATTATATTTTCACAGTAAAGGCTTTACCTCACATAATATCTCACATAACATTTACATTACTCTATATATACTATTGTATTTTCACAGTAAAGACTTTACCTCACATAATATCTCACATAACATTTACATTACTCTATATATACTATTATATTTTCACAGTAAAGGCTTTACCTCACATAATATCTCACATAACATTTACATTACTCTATATATACTATTGTATTTTCACAGTAAAGGCTTTACCTTACATAATATCTCACATAACATTTACATTACTCTATATATACTATTGTATTGTCACAGTAAAGGCTCTACCTCACATAATATCTCACATAACATTTACATTACTCTATATATACTATTGTATTGTCACAGTAAAGGCTTTACCTCACATAATATCTCACATAACATTTACATTACTCTATATATACTATTGTATTTTCACAGTAAAGGCTTTACCTCACATAATACCTCACATAACATTTACATTACTCTATATATACTATTGTATTTTCACAGTAAAGGCTTTACCTCACATAATACCTCACATAACATTTACATTACTCTATATATACTATTGTATTGTCACAGTAAAGGCTTTACCTCACATAATACCTCATATAACATTTACATTACTCTATATATACTATTGTATTTTCACAGTAAAGGCTTTACCTCACATAATATCTCACATAACATTTACATTACTCTATATATACTATTGTATTGTCACAGTAAAGGCTTTACCTCACATAATACCTCACATAACATTTACATTACTCTATATATACTATTGTATTGTCACAGTAAAGGCTTTACCTCACATAATATCTCACATAATATTTACATTACTCTATATATACTATTGTATTTTCACAGTAAAGGCTTTACCTCACATAATATCTCACATAACATTTACATTACTCTATATTTACCATTATATTTTCATTATTATTATTATTATTATTATTATTATTATTATTATTATTATTATTATTATCATCTAAGGTATATATCAACCCCCACTTTCCTTGTCTTTTGTATTGTCCCCTATATGTCAGCCCTTGTGGCCAATAAAGGAAATATTATTATTATTATTATTATTATTATTATTATCATATTCCCCTAAAACTTTCTTCTCCAGTTAGAAGTTGCCAAGGATGTACAAAGGGTCATCAAGAATTTGACAGGGTTTTATTACCAAGTCGGAAGGACGGCCAATATAATGTGTAAGCCTTCCATATATGAGTTTGCTTCTTTTGTATATCGTGGGGCAGGGTGTAGCGCTGTAGCAGGGGGAGGTTGGGCTTTCTATAGTTAGTATTGTTATTTTGGTTGTTGTTAAATATATAACATACATATATAAAATAAAGTTAAATAAAAGTCAAATGATTAAAATTTAGCTTCGTTTATTACTGCTATATATATTTCAGTGACAGCCATCTTTGGCTGTGACCTCTTCAGGCAGTTTGAATTAGTATGGTATAGAAAAGTACATATGTTATTTAGGTGTATGATATTGTCAATACTCAGTGAAATAACAACCCAACCAGGAACTGGGCATATCAGAGTATTGACAATATTATACACCTAAACAACATATGTACTTGTCTATACCACACTAATTCAAACTGCCTGAAGAGGTCACAGCCAAAGATGGCTGTCACTGAAATATATATAGCAGTAATAAACGAAGCTAAATTTTAATCATTTGACTTTTATTTAACTTTATTTTACACTACTCCGGAGTAACCAAACCAACCTGCGCACTTCGTCGAGTGCTCCAGCCTGCATACTGAGGTGTTGGTATACAACCAACATAAACTCAAAATCTAACATACATATATACATAGATACATACACACATACATGATGGCTGCCCCCTCGTTATCGAGTATGGCCAAAGCACGAAAAAAAAACACAAAAAAAAACAACATAATAATGACAATAATAATAATTATTGTTTCTACTTTTGGCACAAGGCCAGCAATTACCCAGTGTATTACTGGTACTTTATTTTATCGACCCCCGTAAGGATGAAATACAAAGTTAACCTCGGCAGGATCTGAACTCAGATCATAAAGGGCCGTAACTCTATGCTGCAAAGCATGGTGTCCGACGCCCTACCGATACTAATAATTGTTTCTGCTTTTGGCACAAGGCCAGCAATTACCTCCAGTGTATTACTGGTACTTTATTTTATCAACCCTGTAATAATTGTTTCTACTTTTGGCACAAGGCCAGCAATTACCCCAGTGTATTACTGGTACTTTATTTTATCGACCCCGTAAGGATGAAAGGCAAATAATAATATATATATGAAGGCACATGGCTTAGTGGTTAGAGCATTGGCCTTGCAATCGAAAGGTTGTGAGTTCAATTCTGAGACCGGGTGATGTGTTGTTTCCTTGAGCAAGACACTTTATTTCACATTGCTCTAGTTTACTCAGCTGTAGAAATGAGATGATAGGGACTGGGGTCCCTATCATTCCACTGCAAAGTGGTCGTGGAGGTGCCACGGCAAAAAAGCACCCAGCACTCACTGTAAAGTGGTCGTGGGGGTGCCACGGCAAATAAGCACCCGAAAAAAAGAAAAGATCAACACCATCGGTAGCTACTGAGCCGCAGGTTTTATATCGGAGTTATCGCAGTTTCCTGAGTTGCCTTCTCCTAGAAGAATGCCCTGACAAAGGCTAGGGGTCCTTCACTCCCAGTGGTTTAACCGTGCGATCGAGTCTCCAGCCCGATTACTTCTATGTCCCCACACATATATACACACATGCATACATGCATATTTACACATTTTTGGATGGTCATTTGGATGATCATCATCACCATCATCATCATTTAACGTCTGTTTTCCCTGCTAGCGAGGGCTGGAGGGGGTCTACAAAGATCATCATCATCATCATCATCATCATCATCATCATCATCATCCAGTGGCCTCAGCCGAAATGGACTCAACAATTGACCTCCACGTGGGTCTGTCGTTCATTGCTGTTGCCAAGTGCTGGATTTCAACACCAGAATCTCTGGAGTTGACATCGGGATAGGAGAGCTTGTGGCCCCTGTTATTAGTGACTGCTTGTGGTTTCCAAAGCACTAATGGGGACACAGGGTCATAGGTGGCATGAGGGCAGTGGCCAGTAAATCAGGATAGGAGAGCTTGTGGCCCCTGTTATTAGTGACTGCTTGTGGTTTCCAAAGCACTAATGGGGACACAGGGTCATAGGTGGCACGAGGGCAGTGGCCAGTAAATCGGGATAGGAGAGCTTGTGGCCCCTGTTATTAGTGACTGCTTGTGGTTTCCAAAGCACTAATGGGGACACAGCCTCAGAGGTGGCACGAGGGCAGTGGCCAGTAAATCAGGATAGGAGAGCTTGTGGCCCCTGTTATTAGTGACACATCTACACACAAATGTTTACATACACATACACACACACCTACACACACACAGCTACACAAACACACACATAGCTACACAGACACACACCACATAGCTACACAGACACACACACACACACATACACACCTACACACACACACCTACACAGAAACATACACGCACACACACACACACACACCTATGTACATAAATGTTCGTTATTTTCCAGACAAAGTTGGTGGATGCTCTACCGACTGGGTGAAAGCAGTCCTGGGCGTGAAATACGTGTATGCCATTGAACTACGACCAACCTTAAACACCGGGAGTTTTATACTACCGATCAGTGAAATCGAGCCTTCAGCCATGGAAATGCTGGCTGCCCTAAAGGCATTTGCTAACAGATTTGACCAAACAGTTTACTACTCGAGTGACCATTTCAAAAAATGCAAGCAGAAATTTCAGTAAAAAAATATATGCTATAGTCTTATACACGAGTTTTATACGCACCAGTGTCTCTTATACACGAGTTTTATATACATCAGTGTGTCTTATACACAATTGTTTTAGACACACCAGTGTGTCTTATACACAATTGTTTTATACACACCAGTGTGTCTTATACACAATTGTTTTATACACACCAGTGTGTCTTATACACAATTGTTTTATACACACCAGTGTGACTTATACACAATTGTTTTATAAATACCAGTGTGTCTTATACAAAGCTTCTATATAAAAGAATATACACCAGTGGGTCTTATACACAATTGTTTTATATACACCAGTGTGTCTTATACAAAACTAATTCCAAATAAAAGAATATACACCAGTGGGTCTTATGCACAATTGTTTTATTGTCTTATACAAAACTAATTCTATATAAAAGAATATACACCAATGTTTCTTATACACAATTGCTTTATATACACCAATGTGTCTTATACACAAGAGTTTTACATACACCAGTGTGTCTTATACACAAGAGTTTTATATACACCAGTGTGTCTTATACACGAGTTTTATACACACCAGTGTGTCTTATACAAAGCTTCTATATAAAAGAATATACACCAGTGTGTCTTATGCAAAACTACTTCTATATAAAAGAATATACACCAGTGGGTCTTATACACAATTGCTTTATATACACCAGTGTGTCTTATACACAAGAGTTTTACATACACCAGTGTGTTTTATACACAAGAGTTTTACATACACCAGTGTCTTATACATACACCAGTGTTCTATGTATTTGGAACATAACTTAACGAATGTTCTTACATAGAATTATGATGGAAGATTTTTAGATAAATATAAACAGTTTAAGATGGTGTTTGGAACATAACTTAACAAAGGTTCTTACATAAAATTATGATGGAAGATTTTTAGATAAATATAAACAGTTTAAGATGGTGTTTGGAACATAACTTAACAGAGGTTCTTACATAGAATTATGATGGAAGGTTTTTAGATGAATATAAACAATTAAAAACAAACATTTTGGTATCATAGAACCAGGGGTGTTTGGAACATAACTTAACGAATGTTCTTACATAAAATTACGATGGAAGGTTTTTAGATAAATATAAACACTTTAAAACGAACAGTTTCTCTTCATATGTTGTAGACAAAGGAGTGATTGGCACGGGTGGGTTGTGTCACACACGTGTGGGTTAAATGATAGAGTTACCTCCCTTTCCTACATCAATTTGTAAGCAAAAACGAGAAGAAAAAAACACCAATCATTCCAAGTTATCTCCCCTTGAAAATGTCGCTCTTTTTCCCTCTCTGTCTCTTTCTTTTTCGTTTTGTTTCTTTTACTTTCACTCTTTCGTTTACCCTCTTTTTTACTTTCTCTCTCTTTTCTTTCCCCTTTCTGTTTTCTTTCTATCTTTCGTCCTTTTTTCTTTCTTTCTCTCTCGCTCTATCTTTTTTCTTTCTTTTCTTATTCTTTGCTTGTTCCTTTTTTTTTACTTGTCTTTTTCTTTTTTCCTCTTTTTCCTCCTCTTTCTCATTTTAAATATTTCTTTCTACCTCATCTTTTCCTTTCTTTCTTTATCTGTTTTTCTCTCCTTCCCACTCTCTCTTCTCCACCTTCTCTCTCTCTCTCTACGTCTTTTTCTTCTCACTCTCTTCTCCACCTTCTCTCTCTCTCTCCATCTCTTTCTTCCCACCCTCTCTCTCTTTTATCAACCCTCTCTCTCTCTACGTCTTTTCCTTCCCACTCTCTCTTCTTCACCTTCTCTCTCTCTCTCTCTCTCTCTCTACGTCTTTTCCTTCCCACTCTCTCTTCTTCACCTTCTCTCTCTCTCTCTCTCCATCTCTTTCCTCCCACCCTCTCTCTCTTTTATCAACCCTCTCTCTCTCTCTCCATCTCTTTCCTCCCACCCTCTCTCCCTTTTCTTAACTCTCTCTCTCTCTCTATCTATCTATCTATCTCTATCTCTCTCTCTACGTCTTTTCCCTCCCACTCTCTCTTCTCCACCTTCTCTCTCTTTCTCCATCTCTTTCTTCCCACCCTCCCTATCTTTTATCAACCCTCTCTCTCTCTACGTCTTTTTTTCGTTTTCTTCCCACTCTCTCTTCTTCAACTTCTCTCTCTCTCTCTCCATCTCTTTCTTCCCACCCTCTCTCTCTTTTATCAACCCTCTCTCTCTCTCTACGTCTTTTCCTTCCCACTCTCTCTTCTTCAACTTCTCTCTCTCTCTCTCTCCATCTCTTTCTTCCCACCCTCACTCTCTTTTATCAACCCTCTCTCTCTCTACGTCTTTTTCTTCTTCTTCCCACTCTCTCTTCTTCACCTTCTCTGTCTCTCCATCTCTTTCTTCCCACTCTCTCTTTTATCAACCCTCTCTCTCTACGTCTTTTTTTCGTTTTCTTCCCACTCTCTCTTCTCCACCTTCTCTCTCTCTCTCTCTCCATCTCTTTCTTCCCACCCTCTCTCTCTACGTCTTTTCCTTCCCACTCTCTCTTCTTCAACTTCTCTCTCTCTCTCCCTCCATCTCTTTCTTCCCACCCTCTCTCTCTTTTATCAACCCTCTCTCTTTCTCTACGTCTTTTCCTTCCCACTCTCTCTTCTTCACCTTCTCTCTCTCTCTCTCTCCATCTCTTTCTTCCCACCCTCTCTCTCTTTTATCAACCCCCTCTCTCTCTCTACGTCTTTTCCTTCCCACTCTCTCTTCTTCAACTTCTCTCTCTCTCCCTCCATCTCTTTCTTCCCACCCTCTCTCTTTGTCTACGTCTTTTCCTTCCCACTCTCTCTTCTTCAACTTCTCTCTCTCTCTCTCCATCTC